>CAUYRH010013394.1:0-43794 GCA_963574655.1 Perodicticus potto | reverse complement strand
ACCAAAAAATGGCCGGGCGTTGTGGCGGGCACCTGCGGTCCCAGCTACTTGGGAGGAGGAGGCAAGAGACTCGCTTAAGCCCAGGAATTGAAGGTTGCTGTGAGCTGTGATGCCACGGCACTCTATCCAGGGTGACAGCTTAAGGCTCTGTCTCAAAAAATAAAATAAAATAAAATAAAAATAAAGTCAGAAGATACCAAGCCTGTTCTGATCCCAGGAGCCTTGCTTAGGTGCCATTTGCTGCTTTGGAAGATAGAAGGTGGCTTCATATTGATCAAGCTGTAGTGGAGAGAATAAGGTGTAGGTGGAACTAACAGCAAAACCTGGAGGACAAAGCAATGACTCTCAAACTTCAATGCGCAAGAGAATACAAGGAGCTTGTTAAAAATCAGACACCTACACTGCGATTCTGAGTCAGCTAACTCTGGAACATAGCCCAGACATCTGAATTTGTAATTAGCACACCCACAGACTCCCTCCCACCCCCCAATACTCCAAAGTAGGCAGTCTTCCACTTTCAGCCTGGCAAAAAGCAATGACAATGCACTTAACTGCAGAGGAGATAACCACACTGCCCCCCAGGACGTTCACCCTTGGACAGCCACTCTGGGTCAGTGAAGAGCTGCATAAACACGTCCAGGTCTGACCACGTGCGCACATTCATTGCTAGCAACCTTCCCCACTCAAGGCTCTTCAACCAAAGAATCCATGCATCATCTCTTCTAATATGTGCTCAATAAAGGCAACATTTCTGGATAAATTTTTAAGATAAGCAATTTCTTTATTTCCTTGGCCTGATGGCATTAACACTATTATACAAGAACCTGCAGCTGACAGACTCCTCCCAACAGGAAGGCCTCTGTTCATTACTAGAGATGAATTGAGATGTCCCATCTGAGTGCAATTCCTGGTCCCCACCCCCACCCAACCCCTAAAGTGAAAATCAATAAAATCCCCATGAATTACTAAAAGTCACCCCTCCAAACTTTTCTAACTAGGAGCTGCAGTGGATTAAATCCGAAGGAGGGAAGCAGCTGGCCATCGAGATTATCCTGTGCGTGTGAGACTGCAGAGACAGCAGCACGGGAGCGAGAATTCTGGCGGAGTGGGAGGTGTCATCTACCTTACCTCGTCCTGCCTAGTTCCTACATAAGGTATCTCTGTCCCTGGACATGGAAAATGCTAAAGGAAATGCTCGAGTTTTAGTCTGCAATTAGAAAAGCCTGAGGCTCATTAAATTCCAAGGTGGGTGTGAGATAAGGGGCACCAGAGAGAGAGCAAGTTAGACTGAGATGCTCAACACTCCATCATTCCAGTTTAATGCTACAGAAACTATCTCTGTAATCCTAACCACCTGAAAAGGTAAGAGAACGCCATCTAAACTTCTGGGTCCATGACTACTGCCATCCTTGGCGGTGGCACTGTGACATTTGTGAGATTGTGACTGAGATAGGAGAAAGGAGGTGAGAGACGGGGGGCCACACTTCAATTACAGTCTTTTTGGTCCCCAGGCATGGTCCATTACCACATATCCTAAAACATTCCTGTCTCCTTTCCATATTGGCTTTTGCAAATGTTAAAAACAGACTCTCTGCCCAAAGAGCAGGGAACTGCTATCGAACTACAATCATCTCTGGCCCCAACCGGCCCACCTCCTGACTCCTCTTATGAAATCGCACCAAAATTCATTCTCAGGAATCCTATGAAATTATGTCAACCCAATTCCTCTATCCAAGCCAATCCAACAGCTCTGTCCTGACGTGCTTTCTCCCTGGACTGAGGAAGCAGCAAAAAATATCAATTGAGCATGTGAAAATGTGATAACAGTGTGTGCGGTGTAATGTTTCTTGATGTCTTTACCTTCTGTCTCCTCCATCGTGGGAGCCTCCCCTTCTGTCCCCAAGTCCCACACACACCCCTCCCCTAGCCCCAAGTCCAGGTGCTCCCATCTGCTGGGCTTCCACCACTCACTTCCCATAGACACTCTCATCACTGTAGGCCACATACAGAAAATAGTCTTCCTCATGGTTGTCCTAGGGGAAGAGATAGGACAATAGTTTAGAAAACATATTCACTTTCATCATCTCTAGGATTCTGAGCTGGACATGCCTTCTACGGTAGTCTGTAAGGTGTGATCCACCCCCATTAAAAAGAGGAACAAAGAATACTCAGAACTGGTTGAAATTCAACTTTGATCTCTGATTCACAAATAAACAACCTTCATGGAGAACATAATGCCTGTTAAGTGTCAGGGATACAAAACGGACTTAGTTTGTGCTCTTATAAAGCTCAAGTTAGCAAGCAGACTAGAGATCCCACAAGGCCTGTGTACTGGATTACATGCTAATAGGGAATATACATTATGGAATGAAAGGTTAAAAGTTATTAAAGTTCATGTAATTCAATAGTAAGAGCACATCTTATGTGAAATAGTTTAAAGAATACAGTTATGATCTTAGGCTGTATTTATAGCATGACAAAGTCCTTTACTTACTATAGTTTTCTAGATTCTGACACTTTAGCAATTAAACTAAACCATACGAATTATTCTCCCTGAATTTATCTGTTAAGACAAATGAATCCATTTAAAAACCCTGCTCTAATTTTAAAGATCATTTTATCTGATTCACTGTGGCCAGATAATGGACAGTGTCCTTCACAGTTTTTGTTCTAAGAAAGAAAGCTACCCTTGTTTAGATCTAAGTGGTTACCTAAACAGTTTATAGAGGGCGTTAACTGTGAAGAGAAACCTTCAGTTTGAAGCCATTAGCTTCAGAGTTAAAAGGGGCTGGCTTTACTATTATTTGTTTTCTCGGTTTATTGCTAAATTGTTACCAAGAAGAATAACAAGAACTGCAAATGGGTAAATGCTTTGGAATTTCTGCTATTAGGAACCATTTCCTGCTGTTTCAATAAAAACCACCCAGCACTAAAACACTATAGTCAGGAAAGACTGAGAAGAGATCTCTAAGGATTAGATCTAGTAGAGTGTTCAAGCTCTAAAGGGCAAGTGGTATCTAATCCCCTTGCCTTACAGTACCATGTGTAAGAGGATCCTGACAAATAACACCTTCTGCCCCACTTCTCAGGTGAGTGATGATTATACATGGAACAAAAGTGAGAGAATGCCAGGCTGCACTGGACAGCATCCAGCATTGTGTGACCAGGACCATTACCTCATACAACTGGCCCATGGTAGCACTAGTGGGAGGGATAGTGTTGTTGACAAAGAAGAATAAGGCGTCCTCAGGTCTCAGGTGAATCCTCTTCCGGATTAAGAAGTAGAACTGGCCAACTGGATGAAGGAAGAAGGAAAAGAAAGTCAAGAAGGAAACAAGGGGTTAGAAAAAGGGTACCTGCCAGGAAAAAAATTGTAATTGTTCCTTTGAGGGTAAGTACCAGCTTTATATATCATCTGAGCAAAGCCAAATACTGTCTTAGAGCTTCCAAAATAAAAAGCGAAACTCAATGAGGCCCACAAAGTCCCTGACATGTCATTGTAGAGTTTATATCTCAGACCTAATGTTAAGAGTATCCACCCACAACCTGAGGACTACTTTGAGGAAATACTATGTATATGCTGACCCAAACATTCCCATCATTATCTAAATCTGACTTTGAAATACCCTTTCATCCCCACTCCCACCCTAAGTAAAATTAATGTTGGAAAGAGGTCTACAGGACTCTGGTAATCTTAGCACGGTCACTCAGCTCTACGCTGGGGCAATGAGCAGAGATGCTTTACCCTTTCCTCAGTAAATCTTCTGGAAAGCTGATATTCAAATCTATTAACTCTGGACCAAATGTATCTATAAAACTTTTCCAGTATCTCCTGGATCCAGGGGGTATTCCACTAAGGATCAAGGTAAAGACTGTTTTTTGTAAATCTAAACAGAATTTACAAAACTTATCTTAAAACATATCTCTAGCTTGAAGTAAACAAAGCATTTAGGTAAGAAATTCTAAAATGTAATCCTCCCAAGAGACTAGGCTGCTTTTCCCTTTGGGACAAATTTTTGCTTATAGTAATGACGCTGAAATTTAAAGGGGACTTAAATAATGGGCATCGTATCTTTCCTTTCAATGTTTTGTGGTTGGCTGTGTCCTAAATCAAACAAGACATGATGACAAGAAATGCTTAAGAGAACTGGTGATGGAAGAAGAACTATCATGTTATTTTTGAATCCACTTACTCTCTGGAGAATCACCCTCACTTGCTTTGCCTCTGTATTCCCTCTCTCTCTCACAATCTCATGCAAGTAATAAGGATGAACAGTGCTTTGTCACAGAGAAAGGGTCAGGGAGGGAAAGAACGTTACCGGTGAGGTCAGAGGGCACTAGGTACTTCCGCTTGTCCAGATCAGGCACCCTGGCTTTCGGAGCCTTCTCCACAATCACCTAGAAGGACAGGAGGCAAGTGGGGAGATGAACTACGGAACCCAACCTAGTCTTTTTCTTTCTGCATCCTATAGCCACCCTATTGGAAGTCAGCTTGTCTAGGCCCAATTTAAAACTTGTCCATTTCTTAAGCCCCACCCCACCCCTGACAAAACTTATGGGGAAATGGGCTTCCTGTGGGAGTTTATGGTTTCTTACTGCAATAAAAACAGAGTGTACATGATGTAAAGTAAAAAGATTTTAAGTAATTACAAGTTACCTGTATATTGTGAGATATATTTTCTGGTATTTAATTAGAGCATCAAGAAAACTCTTTTCTCAGATGGTCCTGATCACCTATTACTAGTTTTATTCTTTCTTATAAATACCATTTATTAAAGTGCAGATAATGTGGTTTAAATTTTAAACTTTTGTCAAAATTTCCAAGAACTGCCAGAAAAATGTTTAAGACATTAAATGAAAAAAAAAAAGTTAGAAAAAATGAAGATATGTGTATATATGTATATATACATATATTTATACACTTAAACTTATAAAATAGAAAATATCTACTGTAAAACCATGAGCTTCAGGATTTTAGTATAGAAAATACAATCATTCTAGATACAAAATATGGAAAGTATAGAAAAGTTAAAGGGAAGAAACAGAAACAAATAATGGACAAATATCTTTAATGGCTTCTTTACTTTTTTTTTTGCAGAGCCTCAAGCTGTCACCCTGGGTAGAGTGCTATGGCATCACAGCTCACAGCAACCTCCAATTCCTGGGGTTAAGCGATTGCCTCTGTGCACCAAGTAGCTGGGACTACAGGCACCCCCCACAAAGCCCGGCTATTTTTTGGTTGTAGTTGTCATTGTTTGGCAGGCGCGGGCTGGATTCGAACCTGCCAGCTCTGGCGCTGGCGTATGTGGCTGGCACCTTAGCTGCTTGAGCTACAGGTGCTGAGCCCAGGCTATGTAATCTTTAATCAGTTACTTAATCTCTCTGAGCTTCACTGTTCTGATGAATAAAACGAAAGTAACAGGGGCGGCACCTGTGACTCAAGGAGTAGAGTGCCAGCCCATATGCCGGAGAGGGCGGGTTCAAACCAAACCCTGGCCAAAAAAAAAAAAAAACGAAAGTAACATTTAAACCTTATCTTTCCAAAGTTATGGGATTAATATGATGTAAACTCCAGCAACACGTAAATTTTACGTGAATGCTTCATAAGAAGCATTTTAACTGGAGGGCAGGGAGGCATTCAGAGAGTAACAAGAAGGAGAAGGGCACTAAAGTCTTGGTTTACCAGAAAACATTTCAAGTTTCCATAAAACCAAACTCTACCCCTCATTTACAATGGACCCTGAGTTAGGTTTCCCCCTCTGGGTCTCAGTTTTCCTCATCTATAAAATGTGGTTAACATTCAACATGGGAGTTAACAAAGTTTAAAATCAAACCATGTGTTTCTAACACTTTCTTGCTATCTTGCAGGTTTTTTCTTTTTGATTAATTACTATTATTTAATCCAAATTTTATATTCAAATTCTATCAGCTATCCTAATAATTTTCCTTCTAACACTGTTTTTCCTTCCAAGTTCATGATTCACTCAAGAATCACATATTAGGGGTGGCGCCTGTGGCTCAAAGGAGTAGGGTGCCGGCCCCATTGGCCGGAGGTGACAGGTTCAAACCCAGCCCCGGCCAAAAAAAGTAAAGGCTCGGCGCCTGTAGCTCAAGTGGCTAAGGCACCAGCCACATACACCAGAGCTGGCAAGTTCAAATCCAGCCTGGGCCTGCCAAACAACAGTGACAACTACAACGGAAAAACAGTCAAGCGTTGTGGCAGGTGCCTGTAGTCCCAGCTACTTGGCGGGCCAAGACAAGTGCCCAGGAGCTGGAGGTTGCTGTGAGCTGTGATACCACAGCACTCTACCCAGGGCAACAGCTTGAAGCTCTGTCTCCAAAAAAAAAAAAAAAAAATCACATTTTGGGCTGGGCGCCCACAGCTCAGTGGTTAGGGTACTGGCCACATGCCATGGGGCTGGCGGTCTTGAACTTGCTTAACAAACAAAACAAAACAAAAAAATAGCCGGGCGTTGTGGCAGGTGCCTGCAGTCCTAGCTACTAAGGAGGCTGAGGCAAGAGAATCACTTGAGCCCCAAAGTGTGAGGTTGCTGTGAACTATGACCCCACAGCACTCAATATATTGTGGGTGACAAAATGATACTGTCTTAATTAAAAAAGAAAAAGAATCACATATTGCCATCAGTTTTCATGTCTCAGTTCCACAATCCTTTTTTGTTTTATGTATGATGTTGCGGATGTTTTAGAAGCATATAGGCCATCATTTCATAGATGACTCTCATTTTAGATTTCCCCAATTTTCCTTATGATTATCTTTATGTTACACATACTTGGTAGGAACATCACAGAAGTGGTTCTGTGTCCTCAGTAATTCCCATCAGGAAGCGCATGACGTCTTTTCATCCCATCTTTGGTGGTGTGGTGAACATTATTCACTTGGTTAAAGTGATGCTCATCATGGGGCGGCACCTGTGACTCAGTGAGTAGGGCACCCAGCACCATATACCAAGGGTTGCGGGTTCGAACCAGGCCCCGGCCAAACTGCAACAAAATATAGCTGGGCATTGTGGCAGGCACATGTAGTCCCAGCTACTCGGGAGGCTGAGGCAAGAGAATCTCCTAAGCTCAAGAGCTGGAGGTTAATGTGAACTGTGACACCAGGGCACTCTACTGAGGGCAACAAAGTCAGACTCTGTCTCTAAAAATTTTCACCTTTGCAATTAATAAACATATGCAAAGACACTTTGAAACTCTGCAAACATGCTTTTTGTCATCTAACTTTTCCCTGCTCTTTCTAGTACCTTTTTTTATTCTTTTTGAGACAGAGCCTCAGGCTGTCCCCCTAGGTAGAACACCATGGCATCATAGCTCACAGCAACCTCCAACTCCTGGGTTCAAGCAATTCTCTTGCCTCAGCCTCCCAAGTAGCTGGGACTACAGGTGCCTGCCACAATGCCCAGCTATTTTTTGACTGTAGTTGTCATTGTTGTTTGGCAGGCCCGGGCTGGATTCGAACCCACTTGCTCTGGTGTATGTGGCTGGTGCCTTAGCCACTTGAGCTATAGGCGCCGAGCTTCTAGTATCTTTTTATAACTGGAGCTTAAATCACTAAAATAATGATTTGCAAATTATATCATTCCTTCTACATCTACTAGCTGACATCCCTTCTCCATTTATCTGTTTTTTCAATTATTATTTACATCATTAAGGAATCATGGATTCTTATTTCATTCAGTGACTTATATTCAGTTATTATTATTAATTTTGCTGCTCAAATTGTCCCATATTTGACCAAAGCCTTTTAAGCTCATTCTTGTGGCCTTCAGATGTATCTTTGTCATTCATTATGTACTTCCTACCTTCTGTCACAAAATGTTTCTGGTTCATCTTGTACATTCCTTGACACAGAGCTAGATTTGCTATTGCTCCAGGAAGTCCAAATTCCTTTGCAAAATAATGCTATCTATTTTTTTTTTAATTTTTTTTTTTTTTGTAGAGATACAGTCTCACTTTATCGCCCTCAGTAGAGTGCTGTGGCATCACACAGCTCACAGCAACCTCCAACTCCTGGGCTTAGGCAATTTTCTTGCCTCAGTCTCCCAAGTAGCTGGGACTACAGGCGCCCACCACAACGTCCAGCTATTTTTCTGTTTTTGCAGTTTGGCCGAGGATGGGTTTGAACCCGCCACCTTTGGTATATGGGGTCTACGCCCTACTGGATGAGCCACAGGCGCCTCCCAATATGGATTTTCTTTTTTTTGAGACAGAGCCTCAAGCTGTCACCCTGGATAGAGTGCTATGGCATCACAGCTCACAGCAACCTCCAATTCCTGGGCTCAAGCGAGTCTCCTGCTTCCACCTCCCA
The DNA here is from genome assembly GCA_963574655.1 of Perodicticus potto. Classification (NCBI taxonomy): domain Eukaryota; kingdom Metazoa; phylum Chordata; class Mammalia; order Primates; family Lorisidae; genus Perodicticus; species Perodicticus potto. Next base: position 35,468 of record CAUYRH010013394.1, on the reverse strand, counting down.
AGTAGCTGGGACTACAGGCGCCCGCCACAATGCCCAGCCATTTTTTGGTTGCAGCCGTCATTATTGTTTGGCGGGCCAGGGCTGGATTCGAACCCGCCAGCTCAGGTATACGTGGCTGGCGCCCTAGCCCGTTGAGTCACAGGCGCCGAACCAAAAAATAATGCTATTTATAAACCAAGATTTGAGGTTGGGTGCGGTGGCTCATGCCTTTAATCCTACCACTCTGGGAAGCCAAGGTGGGTAGATCTAAAGGGATCTAAACTCCCTTTAGATCAGGAGTTCAAGACCAGCCTAAGCAATAGATACCCTGTCTCTACTAAAAATAGAAAAATTAGCCAGGCACTAGAGTGGGAGCCTCTAGTCCCAGCTACGCCAGAGGGTCTGTTACAGATTTTCAATATGCTTTATCTATTAAGTTAATTTCAAGATCCTGTGAATCCCCCTCCCAAGGAATAAGCATATCTTTTCTTTTGTACAGTAATTAAGGAGATATTGGTGGAACAAAGCTCAGGTGATGTCAGCAGTCCGGTATGGGACTGATAACACCACTGGTCAAGCTGGAAGGGGCTCTGCTTTAAAAATCATTTACTTGCACCCTATCTTTTGTAAACGGGACACTTTGCCACAACAAAATTAATGGTTCTCCCAAGGGCATAGTGAATGCCTGCAAAAGCTCAGAACTAGAACCAAACCATAGAACCTGCGTCACAACTAAAAGAGGGTCAGAAGCTGAGCAGCTCAAGACCCGGTGGGAGGCTCATCACAGGTTAAAACGTAACCGGAGGCACAGTGAAATCTCAGTGATAGTCTTACATATTATCATAGAATCAAACATTTACCACAAAACTATAAGCAGGAACAAGAAGAGGGAGAATTAATAGACATAATAGATATTCTATATGAATGCATGCAAATTACTGAAACATGAAGAGCTCAGTTTGGAGGGAAAATGTGGAAATTCTACCTATATTTAAGAACATACAATTTAGAATCTGGAACTTATGTAAAAGAGCTGGAACACAGCTTTATGCTTGGAGAGTTCTGAATACACAGGGTGCCAATAAAAAAAAAAGTAAACACATTTTAAGAAAAGAAAAAAAGTATTAAAATTATAATACTCAAAATATATCAATAATATTTGTTATCTTGTATATTGTATCTTGTATCCTTTGTAATTGCAGAAGTCAAACCTGATTATTACAATTTTAATACAGTTTTTTCTTAAGATCAGGTTTACATTTTTTGGCACCCTCCCTAGTAATCATTTTGTGTCTGTTTGCCTTTCTGGTACCACGCTGCCCAGTGATGAGCTGAGGACAGCAGCATTGTATCTATTTCCAATGATTAACATCTAATTCTGGTTAACAGAAATTGAGAAATGGTATGGCACCGAAGGTAAGGGCCCACAAAGCTCCACAGCCCAAGAGACAGAATTGGAATCCCATCTCTGCCACAGACAGCAATGAAATCTTTAGGAAGTTGCTTCACTTCTCTGTGCTTCATATTCTCCATCTGTAGAAAGGGATTATAATCGTTTGAGTATTAAGTGAATGAAGGAAGAGCACAATACTGCAAGGGACATGGTAAACTATCAGTAAAAGTCAGCCATCGTTTTTAAATATTGCTTACAATGGGTTTAGTATGACTAGAATTAGGGGAAACTTTTAATGCAGGCATCGAAGGTCCAAAAACCAGGAAAATAAATAATTCGTGAAGGATACTTTATTGGGTAAAGGTTAGCTCCCTGCTCTTGACTGAAAACCCTTTTGTGTGCACTTCCTGGGGAATGGAAAAGCCCTAATATTTTCTTTTCCGTCCAAGAAAAATAAAAGTGTACAGGGCTTCTACTGCCTGGCTAAGGCCCACGTTGCTTCTGGTAGCTATAAAACCATTAAAGTTAAGTAAGGATTGAAAAATCCCAAAGAGTGCTTCCATGTCAAGACTAAAAATATCAGTTGCATGTATAAGTAAGTTACATGTCATACTTATCCTAATGTCCCTGTCCCTACTACAAGATAAAGAGCGCAACCTTAAAAGCTCTGCTCCCCTAATCTCCAAAATCCAACAGCTGTTGTTCCCCCTACCACACTTAAAAGTCATCTCCTGCCGTCCAACTTGGCTGCACAGCCTACAGTAGAGAAAAACAAGGCAAGTGGGCGGGGGAGGGGTAATGGGAAAAAACGCCCGGATGCTGAAAAATGCCTTAATATTTCTCCGTTCCTCCTCACTGCTTGCACTAGTTTTCACTACTTAAAGTGGAGTCCAAATCGGAGAGAAAAAGGCCTCAGCCTCACAGAATCCAGGTATCATCTTATCACAATCAATTCCCGAGGAGGGCTGTCCGTCCCCACACATGCCCTGAAGCCAAGAATGATGAAGCAAGCGGGCCGCTGCGCAGAAAACGTGACCTTGTTTTTTTCTGGGCCACTCCTTTCCTGTGACGCCCCCTCCCCTCTCCTAATTCTGAGAAAAACCAAAAAAGAATCTACTAGCTTCTGCACCTTTTCCTTCCAAGCCCAATGTCGTGAAGAACTTCATTAAAAGGGAACTGATCTAAAGGAGAAATCGCTGGGGACATACCCCACTAATTGAGTTGCTTCCACAACAATTTCCCTGCACTCTTTAAAGGCTGCAAATCCACGGCCCCATCCTAATCACCCTAGCACAAATGGGCCCGATACGGTGAACATCTCGACCCACATATGTTCCGAATACTGCTGAGTCACTGAAGACGTAGGCTCCGCTCTAAAAATGCGCTCACCTCTAAAGATGGACAGGGACCCTAGGGACGTGGACTTAACAGGCCCGCAGTGTGCACGTCCATTGGCTCTAGTCCTGAAGGGCGTTCGGGGTTAAGTGACTTTAGGGACCTCTCTCCTCCAGAGCCCTTTGCAGCGCCCTCGGCAGCCATCACGACCCCCATACGCCCGCCCCCTTCCCGCTCCCAGCGCACTCACAGGGACCCTGTCCGGGTATTTCTTCCGGATCTTTTCTCCTTCTTTTTTCCGATATTCAAAGGGATGGTCCTCCTTATACTGGAACTTCATGGTGGACCGCAGGGTTTCCAAGATCCCCCGCACGGGGCCTGCCTCCCTCGCTGAAGGCCGCGTCTCTCTGGTGTCCTGCTTCCCTCCGCCAAGTCCGATGTTATCAGCACCGCTTCCGAAGTTTCAGCTCCCGTCTCAACACTGCCTGGCCGAGCGTTCAGAAGGGATCCGGGGCACCCTCGCCTCGAGATAGGCGATCACCAGGTAAAGAAATCCCAGCGGCTTTCCCAGAAGAGCTGGGAACACAAAAACACCTCGGCTGCGCGGCGTCCTCGACGTCACAAAGCCCCGCCCCCGCCAGCCCACTGGACGCCGTGGATGGGGGTGCGCAGAAACATTATCTACTTCGGTATGTTTTTTATTCACCAGAATTTTTCTAAATCTGTTTATTTTCAAACATAAATATTTCTGCTGACTCTTTCATTGTGCCTATGGCATTAAATGTGGCTTTTCGGCTAAAAGAAAACGTTCTAACGATGTCCTTTCCCCTCTCCTTTGCTGTTTCTTGGTTGGGCCCCAAAACAAATACAAAGGGCGAAAATCCAGCTTTTTCCAGCTGGTGAGTATCTGGCTTTTGGACGCGAAGATGACAGGGTATCACGAGATCTCTTTGGCTGGGGCAGAAATGTCCCCTGCGCGCATTTTGCCCTTTGCCCGATCAGTTGCATCCGCCTGGCACCTCGACCGCTCCGCCGGCTTCTGCCTACCGCGCCCCCTCCGTCCCCGCCTTGGCTTCGTTTTGTTTGACTCTGTGCCAGTTTGCTCCTAGAACAGCAACATAAGCGGAGCGTGACTCAGGAATTTTTAAATATGTGTAAGGTGAAGTGCATGAAGTGTAATCAAGGTGCATAGACGAAGTGATGTCAGTGATAACTACTAAGAGCTTCGTGTACGTTCAAATATGGAAATGATTTACTTTCTTCTGTTAACCCAAAAGTTAGGCCTGTCTTCTGGAAAAAAGTATCAAGCAATTTAGGTTGTTAACTCAGAAGTTCTCAAACATTCTATTATGTAAAAAATCAGCTGGAGGATAGTTCTACTGTAAATATCCCACATGTGATGGAATGCTGGTGGGAGACTGGGTATTGGGGCAGATGCCAGTGAAACCTTCATCTGGCAGTCCCCTTTGCCCACAAAGAATGTAAAGGACACTAGCTCAGTCGCTCAGGCGCCAGCCACATGCACCAGAGCTGGCGGGTTCGAATCCAGCCTGGGCCTGCCAAACAACAATGACAACTACAACCAAAACATAGCTGGGCATTGTGGCGGCCGCCTGTAGTCCAGTCCCAGCTACTTGGGAGGCCCAGGCAAGAGAATCGCTTAAGCCCAGGAGTTGGAGGTTGCTGTGAGCTGTTATGGTAGGGCACTCTACCCAGGGTGACAGCTTGAGGTTCTGTCTCCAAAAAAAATCAAATTTTTCTAATCTCCATTCCATTTTTTTTCTTATAATTGTCTATATTTTCAAGATTTAGAAAGTTTTTCAATCTTCTTTGGACATGTTCTAACATGCATGCAAAAATTTTTTTTTCTTTTTATAATTTTTTTTTTTCTTTTTGAGACAAAGTCTCAAGCTGTTGCCCTGGGTAGTGGGCTGTGGAGTCATAGCTCACAGCAACCTCCAACTCTTGGGCTGAAGCAATCCTCTTGCCTCAGTTTTTCTATTTTTAGTAGAGATGGCTTTTTGCTCAGGCTGAACCTATGAGCTCAAACTATCCACCGTCCCATGCTTGGGATTAAAGGTGTAAGCCACCACGCCCAGCTAAAGAATTTTTTTTTTTTTTTTTTGAGACAGTCCCACTCTATTGCCCCAGGCTAGAGTGTCTGGCATCATAGCTCACAGCAACCTCCAACTCCTGAGCTCAAGGGATCCTCCTGCCTTAGCCTCATACAAAGAATTCTAAAGACTAGTATGATGAACACGATATACCTACCACCTACATTTTTTTTCCATTTGAGAGTAAATTGCAAACATTATGACAATTCACGCAAAAATACTCAGTATATTTTTCCAGAAAATAAGAACATGTTCCTTCATAATCGCAATACTGCTATTGTGCCTAAAAAATTAGCAATAGTTTGCAACATCATCTAATGTAGAATTTGTATTTGTATTTCTTCAATTTCTTCTAAAATACTTTGTATAAATTTTTCCCCAGTCAAGCATTAGAATCTGAAAATAGCTGGAATTAGCAATATAGATAGTTCTGATTTCTTTTACTGAGGGTATTTTATACTATCATGTTTAAACTGATACATAAAGTCAGAATTTCAGTGTTTTAATCTCCAGTAAGAAACTTCATAGCGTAGAAGTCCAGACACGGACTGACATTTACTAAATTTGCTTGCTAAGCTTAGAATGTAAACAAAAGATGTTATTTAATTTAAATTTTTAAATAGGCTTGGCCCTGTGGCTCAAGTGGCTAAGGCACCAGCCACATACACCTGTGCTGGTGGGTTCAAATCCAGCCCGGGCCTGCCAAACAACAATGACAGCTGCAACCAAAAAAATAGCCAGGCGTTTGGCTCGGTGCCTGTGGCTCAACAGGCTAAGGCGCCAGACACATACACCTGAGCTGGCGGGTTCGCATCCAGCCCGGCTCGTCAAACAACAATGACGACTGCAATCAAAAAAAAAAAAAAAATGGCCGGCCGTTGTGGCAGGCGCCTGTGGTCCCAGCTGCTTGGGAGGCGGAGGCAGGAGACTCGCTTGAGCCCAGGAATTGGAGGTTGCTGTGAGCTGTGATGCCACAGCACTCTATCCAGGGTGACAGCTTGAGGCTCTGTCAAAAAAAAAAAAAAAAAAAAAAAAAACAATTGCCACTACCTTAGTTTGGTCTTCATTGTTTTTTCTTTGATTATGGATCTTGTTAACTATTGGTGTATAGGAAAGCACCTTAACACATTACCTTAAGGGCAGCGCCTGTGGCTCAAAGGAGTACGGTGCTGGCCCCATATGCCGGAGGTAGTGGGTTCAAACCCAGCCCTGCCAAAACTGCAAAAAAAAAAAAAAAATACCTTCAAACAATGGCATCATCTATTTTTCTCACAAATCTGAAGTCATGGGACTCAGCTAGGCAATTGTTTCTTTTTCTTTCTTTCTTTCTTTTTTTTGTAGAGACAGAGTCTCATTTTATCACCCTTGGTAGAGTGCTGTGGCATCACACAGCTCGCAGCAACTTCCAACTCCTGGGCTTAGGCGATTCTCTTGCCTTAGGAGTAGCTGGGACTACAGGCACCTGCCACAACGCCCGGCTATCGTTTCTCGTGTCTCTCTCCTCCTCACCTCTCTTTCCCCGTTTCTCTCTCTCTCTCTCCCTCCTCTCCTCAATGCTGCTCTGCAGCATCCCCCACCAATAAAGACCTTTCCTACAAAAAAAAAAAAAAAAGATTCAAACGGGTGGATCTCCTTAGCAATTTCTTTCTTTCTCTATATCAGTGGTTCTCAATCTTCCTATTGCCACGGCTCTTTAATACAGTTCTTGTGGGTCACGACCCACAGGTTGAGAACCATTGCATATGGTCTCACTGTAGGTCTCTTCACAGAGTGGCTGCAGGGAAGCAACACTTCCTCCATGAAAGCTGGAGGCTCTCTGAACAAATTTCCCAAAAGAAATCAGCAGAAAGCATATAGCCTTTTGAACTCTGGTCATTTTTGCTCCAAAGGGACACTTCTGCCTCATTCTCTTCCTCCAGGCAGGTCACAGTCAGAGTCAAGGACAAGGGAGATAGATTCTGCCTGTAGATGGGGGAAGTGTTTAAGAATCTCAGGGTATGCTTTAAAATCACCACTATTACTCAAATACCATTTTAATTGGTCTTCAATCTTGGCCTCATCACTTCTAGAAAATAGAGTTCACTGATACCAGAACAAATGTAGTAAAACCATATCTCATTGTGTCATTTCTCTTCTTAATATCCTTCAGTGGTCAGGATTCTCTGAAGTCTCTAGGAGAAAGTTCAAATTCCTTAGAAGAGAAAGAAATTACAATCTGGCTGCTGTTTCTGTCTTTAGCCTTATTGTAAGGCCATTTCCTATTTGTATTCTATGTTCTAGCCATGCTAAATTACTTCTTTCTCTATTTTGCTATTGTTTCTGGCCACAGGGTATTCTCAAAGGCTCTTCCTGTGAAAACATTTTCTCCTTTTTTTTTTTTTTTTCTGGCCAATTCCTGTAAATTATTCAGGGTTTAGTTCCGGTATCACCTTCTCCAGGAAACCTTTTGATTCCATTTGCTTGTGTTTTGTATTACTTACAGGTGCTTGCAAGGCATTGTGTGCTTTTCATTGTCATATCGTTATAATGAGGTATTTTTGTCCATTAGATAATACTCCCATTATGTCTCACTGTTTTGGAGGGGGATATATATGTTTTGGGGGGAAACAACTCTTCCCACACTGGCACCACATGGTTCTTCTAGTGGAACCCAGCAATCATAGAGCCCTGACCATTTAGAAGGCCAGATGGCTTGCACAAGATGAGTCAGAATTTTTCCTTAGAATTTCTAACATTTAAACTAAAGGAATTAAGACCCTGCTACTTTGGTGATGAAGTCTGAATGATGTCTTGGTCCATTCTGGCTCCTATAACAACATACTCTAGATGGGGTAGCTTATAAACCAAAAAAAATTATTTCTCACAGTTCTGAACAGTGAATACCAAGATCAAGAAATGAGCAGATTCACCACCTAGTGAGGGGCCACTTCTTGATAGACAGCTGTCTTCTCACTCTGACCTTACACAGCAGAAGGAAAGGAAGAGGGTCTCTCTCAGGCCTCTGTTATAAGGGTTCTGATCCATTTATGAAAGTTATGTGCATGCAAGAAAATCACCTTTCAAAGGCCCTACCTCCTAATACCACCACCTTGGGGTTTATGATTTCAACATATTGAACTTGGAGGGAATACAAACATTCAAACTAGCAGATCACATGAGGCTTCCAGTAGCTATTGTAGTCTCATGCAGGCACCAGAGAGGGGAGATGAAGAAAGTCACATTCATAGAGGCAATATACAGAGGGTGCAAAAAAGTGTATACACAATTGAATACTATGTATATACCAATAATGTTTGTTATCTTCTATATTGTATCTTGTATCTCTTATAATTGCAGAAGCCAAATGTGACTTGAGTATTATAATTTTAATATAGTTTCTTTTTTCTTTTCTTAAAATGTATATACCTTTGTGTGTGTGTGTGTGTATGTGTGTGTGTGTGTTTGGCTGAGGCTGGGTTCGAACCCGCCACCTCCACCATATGGGGCTGGCGCCCTATTCCTTTGAGCCACAGGCGCCGCCCAACCTCTTTTTTTTTTTTTTTTTGAGACAAAGTCTCACTCTATTACCCTGAGTAGAGTGTCACGTTGTCGTCATAGCTCACAGCAACTTCAATCTCTTGGACTCAAGAGATCCTCTTGCCTCAGCCTCCAGAGTAGCTGAGACTACAGTCGCCTGCCTGGATGCACAGCTAGTTTTTCTTTTTTTTCTTCTTTTTTTTTTTTTAGTTGGACCCAGTCTCAATTTGCTCCGTCTGGCCTCCAGCTCCTAAGCTCAAGGGATCCACTCTCCTCAGCCTTCTAGAGTGCTAAGATTACAGGCATGAGGGCGGTGCCTGTAGCTCATCATCGAGTAGGGTGCCAGCCCCACATACCGAAGGTGGCGGGTTTCAAACCCAGCCTCAGCCAAAGTGCAAAACAGAAAAATAGCTGGGCGTTGTGGCGGGCACCTGTAGTCCTAGCTACTGGAGAGGCTGAGGCAAGAGAATCGCCTAAGCCCAGGAGTTGGAGGTTTCTGTGAACTGTGTGACGCCACGGCACTCTACCGAGGACGAAAAAGTGAGACTCTGTCTCTACAAAAAAAAAAAAAAAAGAAAAGAAAAAATTACAGGCGTGAGCTACCTTGCCCGGCCTGTGCACATTTATTTAGCACCCTCTATGTAGGCTGAGAGTGAGTGATACAGAGAGAGAGAGAAAAAAATAACATTTGAGGGCATTCTAGTGGCATACAAGTCACTAATAATGATATATCTTTTTTTGTTCATTACATATTATGATGCCTATTATGTCTCATTGCTTTGGGGTGATGTATGTGGTCTCTCCCAGTAAGTAGACTACTGTGAAGGCATATGTATTTTGTGTGTGTGGAGAGAGAGAGAGCCTTATTTTCTGTACATGTATATTATGTTTTGACATATCAGAAATGTTTCTGGCTAGGAAGAGACTGTCCCTCCTAGGGCTAGCCAATTCTTAGCAGTGGCAAGGGCCCAGCCAAGCATATGCCTTCAATAAACTGGCCAATCCTGAGCCAGTCCTCCTTTATCTGGCCTCTATACCCCAGTAGACAACATTCCTCTGCCTTAATCACCCGTGGCCAACCAGGTATCAGGCAACTAAGGACCACCCCTAGAGTTTAAAGCCCATAGAAATTATTCCAATTAGCCAGTCCTAAACTTTTTACTCCACCCTCCCTGTGTTTTCTGTGGAAAACCCAATGAAGGCTCTGTCCCTCCCTCCTGTCTTCCGCTTCCTGACCACCCTGGTGTTTTTTTTCATGTGGCCCTGCATGGCACGCCATGCCACCTGTCTCTAGGACCTGTGACTGTGGAAACCGTGTTTTCCTCAGCCTCTCCTCTGTCTCCTCATATGACCTTACCTGACTGACCATCTCAGGAAAAAACACAAAAACCATATTTTTTTTTTTTTGAGACAGAGTTTCACTTATTAACCCTTAGTAGAGTGCCATGGCATCACACAGCTCACAGCACCTCCCACTCCTTGAGCTTAGGCAATTCTCTTGCCTCAGCCTCCTGAATAGCTAGAACTACAGGTGCCCTCCACAACGCCCGGCTATTTATTTTTTTGTTGCAGTTTGGCTGGGGCTGGGTTTGAACCCACCAGCCTCGATATATGGGGCCGGCGCCCTACCCACTGAGCCACAGGCGCGGCCCCCCAATTTTTTTTTTCATGCAGTTTTTAGCTCGGGCCGGGTTTGAACCTGCCACCTCCGGCATATGGGGCCTATGCCGGAGCGACCTACTCCTTTGAGCCACAGGCACCACCCGAAACACCATATTGTATTGTTTTTCTTAATCCTCAGTGCCTTGGATAGCCCATGAAGTAAATACTCAAATTTGCCATGTGACATTATCCAAAGAGCAAAGGGTAGAGTTCTGATTCAAGATGGCAAAAGGAAAAGATACATTTAGCTCTGCTGCCTCCTGAAATGCCACTAAAATAACTGTAATGGGTTGAATTGTGTCTCCCAAAAAAGATGTTGAAATCTTTTTTTTTAAAGATGTTGACATCTTAACTCTCAATCCCGGTAAATGTGTCCTTGCTGGGAAACAGGGTCTTTGCTGATGATTAAATTAAGATTTGATCAGTAGAGTGGACTCTAATCCAATATGAAAAATTTTTTTATAAAAGGGGGAATTTGGACACAGTGACAGACATGGATAAAGGTTATAAGATGTGAAGACACAGGAAGAATAGCACCCACGTGCCAAGGAACACCTGAGGCTTCCTGAAGCTTGGAGAGAGGCAGGAAACAGATCCTCCCTCAGAAAGACTTAGTTCTGCTGACGCTTGCTTGCAGACTTGCAGCCTTCAGAACAGCGAGACAATACGTTTCTGTTATTTAAACCATCCAGTTTGTGGTCCTTTGTTATGGCTAGGATATAAAGATAGATTGTAAGAGAAAAAAAAGTTAAAAACTTACAAAATCAAAAAAAGAGGAGAAAATAGAAATTTAAAAGAGGCTGACAGATGGTAAGTAACTGACAGAGTAGATTGGAGAAATGGAATCTGAATTCAGCGGTAGGAAAAGTCTAAAGTGGCCGCCTATCAGTCATTAGGGAATTTAGGAGGGCTGAGGCATTTCCACTGCCAAGTCTCCTCCCTAGCCCAATATAGCCCTGCAGTTGTCTCTCTTCCATAGACTGGAGACTTATTATTTGTGCAGAATAAACAGAGACTCTATGGACTGGAAAAGCGATGGGAAAGCGTTCAGTTAGAAGATGGCATACTGAAAACAGGAAGATTGAGATCTTCCATCTCCTACTTTCTGTCTCCCAGTTTGTTCCCAAACGCCACTACCCCAGCTAACAACCTGCCAGGCAGAAGGCCAGAGGGAACAAGGTTTTTGCATATGCCTAGAATTTCTATATATAAATGAGCTTTTATACCATCTCATTTCTTAATATGATCAAACAGCAAGAATTCAAGGATCACTAAGGATTTAAAGAAAAAAGCTAATGTGAAACAACTTGGAGCAAATAAACTTGGAGAAAACAAAAAAGACTACTCAGGGAGATAAAAACATCAAAATACTGTATCATTCTATCCTCAGAAAAACAAGAGAAAAAAATTGCTTCCATGAAATAAATAACAGCTGCAGCCAAAGAACATTCAGACCAAAAAAAAGCTATAAGTAAAAAATGAGAAGGAAAAAAATACAGTGAAAGTATTAGAAGAAAGCCGAGGAAATTTCCTGGAACATAAAGCAATGGGACAAAGGGAGAAGGGAACGTATATTAGAAATCCAGCAATCAAATACTGAGAGTCTCAGAGATACAATGAGGGAGGTGGGTCAAATTTTATTTAAAGAGCTATGCCATCTGGCTTGGCACCTATAGCTCAGCAGCTAGGGCGCCAACCATATACACTGGAGCTGGCAGGCTCAAATCCAGCCCAGGCCTGCCAAACAACAATGACAACTACAACCAAAAAATAGCCAGGCATTGTGACGGGCGCCTGTAGTCCCAGCTACTTGGGAAGCTGAGGCAAGGAGAATCACTTAATCCCAAGACTTTGAGGTTGCTGTGAGCTGTGACACCACGGTACCCAGGGTGACACAGTGAGACTCTGTCTCAAAAAAAAAAAAAAAAGAGCTATGCCATCAAAATTCTAAGGGAAATTATTTTCTTTCTAGAATTTTATATCAAGCTCAAGTATTTTTTTTTAATTTTTTAAAATTAAATCATAGCTGTGTATATTAGTGCAATCAAGGGGTACAATGTGCTGGTCAAGTATTTTTTTAAAGGTGAGGAGACCTCAAGACATTCTTAGACCCAAAAGCTCTCTAAAAATTTACTTTTCATATATCTGTTTTCAGAAAGCACCCCCAAATGTGGAAATAAACCAAAATATACGAGATAAAGGAAACAGGATTTAACATAAGAGTTATATGAAGGTAATTTACAGGATAATAAAAGCTTATTAATATGTATGCTTCATGTATTATATATATGAATACCTATATATAAACTCCCGTAATCTTCACATAATAATGTTAAGTAGATATACTTATTTTATCATCATTTTACAGAGGGAGAAACTGAAGCATGGAAAGATTAAATGACGGCTCGGCACCTGTGGCTCAACAGGCTAAGGCGCCAGCCACGTACACCTGAGCTGGTGGGTTCGAATCCAGCCCGGCCCACCAAACAATGATGGCTGCAACCAAAAAATGGCCAGGTGTTGTGGCAGGCACCTGTAGTCCCAGCTACTTGGGAGGCGGAGGCAGGAGACTTGCTTGAGCCCAGAAATTGGAGGTTGATATGAGCTGGAATGCCACTGCACTCTCTCCATGGTGACAGCTTGAGGCTCTGTCTCAAAAAAAAAAAAAAAGAATTTCTATTAACAGCCACCATTTGCAGATTACTTATGTGCCAAATAGTATGAATATTTAGCACGTCAATCACTCACACAGAGAAGGTACTTTCATCCCTACCTACGGATGAAGAAACAAATTAGTTAAAGCAGCTGAATCAAAATTCTATCGAGGCTCAGTGCCTGTGGCTCAGCAGGCTAAGGCGCCAGCCACATACACCTGAACTGGCGGGTTCCAATCCAGCCCGGGCCTGCCAAACAATGACAGCTGCAACCAAAAAATGGACGGGCGTTGTGGTGGGCCCCTGCAGTCCCAGCTACTTGGGAGGCAGAGGCAGGAGACTCGCTTCAGCCCAGGAATTGGAGGTTGCTGTGAGCTGTGATGTCACAGCTCTCTATCCAGGGTGACAGCTTGAGGCTCTGTCTCAAAAAAAAAATAATAATAATAAATAAGTAAAAAGAAAGATTAAATGACTACACTGAGATTGGACAGAGAGTAAAGACAGAGCCAGAATTTTAACCCTGAAAGCCTGGTTTGGTTGTCAAAACTGCAAAGAGATTTCAGCCTAGGTCCATTTGCTCTTTGCACAAAGATCTAGTTATTGAGATAATAAACATTGCCCAGGAGGAAAATTATTTTTCTTTTTCGTTTTTTTTGTTTTTTCTTTTTTGAGACAGAACCTCAAGCTGTCACCCTGGGTAGAGTGCTATGGCATCATAGCTCACAGCAACTTCCAACTCCTAGGCTCAAGTGATTCTTCTGCCTCCACCTCCCAAGTAGCTGGGACTATAGGCGCCTGCCACAAGGCCTTCCTATTTTGGGGTTGCAGTCATCATTGTTGTTTGGCAGGCCTGGACTGGATTTGAACCCGCCAGCTCAGGTGTATGTGGCTGGTGCCTTAGCCATTTGAGCCACAGGCACTGAGCCTCTTTTTTTTTTTTTTTTTTTTTTTCTTTTATAGACAAAGTCTCACTTTATTGCCCTTGGTAGAGTGCTGTGGCCACACAGCTCACAGCAATCTCCAACTCCTGGGCTTAGTGATTCTCTTGTCTCAGCTTTCTGAGTAGCTGGGACTACAGGTGCTCACCAGAACACCTGGCTATTTTTTGTTGTTGTTGCAGTTTGACTGGGGCCAGGTTCAAACTAGCCACCCTTAGTATATGGGGCCAGCACCCTACCCACTGAGCCACAGGTGCAGCCCAACCCAGGAGGAAACTTTTAATGTGATAAAGCTCAAGAAAATAGGAGAAACTGCCTCAAATTCTTCCCCCTAACTCAGGGTCCTCAAACTACAGCCCACGGGCCACATGTGGCCAACTGAGGACATTTATCTGGCCTGCTGGGTGTTTTGGCCACTGCTGCCTGTCCTGCTTAGCAGTCAACTCGTCCCAGGCTACAGTTCACATGTATGTAATGTGAGCTGCACTCTCCAATTCGCCTCCTTCTCTCTGTCTCTCAACGACTCCTCTCAGTCTCTAGTGAGACTGAGACTTGTGATCGGAGGAGTCACGAGCCTGCCTATGCAGAGCCTGATGCTGCCTAAGGACGGAGATAAGAACAAGTTAGGATTTTTTTTTTTTTTTGAAGTTAGGAGGTCTATTTTTTTTAGTTTTTTTTTTTTTTTAAACTATAGTCTGGCCCTCAAACGGTCTGAGGGACAGTGAACTGGCCCCCTGTTTAAAAAGTTTGAGGACCCCTGTCCTAACTGATGGAGATCATGGGCTTTTTTTTTTTTTTTTTTTTTTGAGACAGAGCCTCTGTGCTATTGCCCTGAGTAGAGTTCTGTTGCATCACAGCTCACAGCAACCTCCAACTCCTAGGTTCAAGCAATTCTCCTGCCTCCCCCTCCCAAGTAGCTGGGATTACAGGCACCCGCCACAGCACCCGACTATTTTTTGGTTGCAGCCATCATTGTTGGCAAGCCCAGACTGGATTTGAACCTGCCAGCTCAGGTGTATGTGGCTGGCACCTTAGCCACTTGAGCCACAAGAGCCAAGCCGGAGATCATGGGCTTTTAAAGGAGTGTCAAATCCCTTGGGGCAGGTCATGATGAATCTCACCTCCTTTGTCTTGCAGAAAATCCCACCATTTCTGGAAAACAACTCAAAAATATTATTATCAAGTACTTATCAATAGTACTCAAGTACTTATCAATAGTTAAGGGAGAGAATTATAAAAAAAAAAACATACAGTAGGGCGGCACCTGTGGCTCATCGGGTAGGGCGCCGGCCCCATATACCGAAGGTGGTGGGTTCAAACCCAGCCACGGCTGAACTGCATAAACAGAAAAATAGCCGGGCGTTGTAGTCGGCACCTATAATCCCAGCTACTCGGGAGGCTGAGGCAAGAAAATCACCTAAGTCCAGGAGTTGGAGGTTGCTGTGAGCTGTGTATGCCATGGCACTCTACCAAGGGCAATAAAGTGAGACTCTATCTCTAAAAAAAAAAAAAAAAACAACACATACAGTAGACTCTGAGCCCAGTAGTATAGTGGTTATGGCACCGACCACATACACCAAGGCTAGTGGGTTCGAACCCAGCCTGGGCCAGTTAAACAACAACAACTGCAACAAAAAAAATAGCCAGGTATTGTGTTTGGCACCTGTAGTCCCAGCTACTTGGGAGGTTGAGGCAAGAGAATTGCTTGAGCTCAAAAAGAGTTTGATGTTACTGTGAGCTGTGATGTCATGTGATTCTACTACCAGGGCAACATAGTGAGACTCTGTCTCAAAAACAAACAAGAAAACATCCAGTAGTAGTTGTTGAAATTTGCTCATAGAACCAATTGGCAATACGGTGGCTCATGCCTTAATCCCAGCCTTCTGGGAGGCCAAGGAGGGTGGATTGCACGAGGTTGGTAGTTTCAGACCAGCCTGAGCCAGAGCAAGACCTATCTCTAAAAGAAATAGCCACTGTGGCAAGTGCCTGTAATCCCAGCTACTCAAGAGGCTGAGGCAAGAGGATTACTCTTGAACCCAAGAATGAGATTCTGTCTCAAAACAAACAAACAAAACAAAAACAGTTACAGTTTTAGACTCTTGAATATGAATTCTTTTTCCACTCCTCATTATACTGACCTAATCAAAATTATGCTGTAACCCTATTTGGAAATGGGTAGGCATGAGAAATATTTAGATCTGTGATGGGAGCAGAGGAAGGGATGGTGGTGTTAAAAAAGAAAGCCTTATATTCATCTTCTATAATGGCAAGTCAATAGATAATGTTCCAAACTGAAAATAAAAATCAAGAATAGCAACATATGCATACTATTTGGAGAAATGTAGGTTTAAGAAGATCAGCTAAAAAGTAGGGACTAGAAAATCTGTGTGTGTTGGAAAGGTGCTATTTTTCTTCACCATCCTTAGAGGGAGCTATTTGACTTTTTTAATTTGTATGAATAGGTAGATTTGATTTAAAAATAGAAACTAAATAAAAAATAGCTGCAACAAGTTTTTCAGTTTGGTGTTTGAAGTTTGAGAAAGTTGAGTATAAAGCAGGCTCAGTCATTCAAGTATCTTCAGATTGGATTATTTCCCTAAGACTCAGCCTCCAAAGCTGAAAAAAAAAGAACATAAGTTTGGTAAATTAAATGGATAAAATGCTAAGTGCCCACTGGGCATTCAAGTGGTTGTGATTACTAACCAGTTATTTGGCTCTTGTTGAACTTTTGTCCCCAGTTGAATTGGATTTGCATTTATTTACTTTAGTATTTACTAAATTTGAATTTATAACTCTTTGGGAGAGGGATAGGATAGTATTCAACTTAAACACTTACAATAGTGTAAATATTGTAGGAGAGATCAGATTCGAAGTAAAATGCAACAGGGTGTGTGGACAAGAGAGCTGGATGAACAAGTTGGATTTTCAAACCAGAACTCGGAAAAAATTTAGATACTTGGAGTTTTGATATCATTTATCAACCAGAAATAGAAGCAAAAGGCAGCATAAAGAATTGAAAGTTGAATACTAGGGATCTGGCAAATAGAGAAGAGAGGAAAGTCTACCTCATAATTTTGTCTAGAACTAAGCTTTTCCCATAGGGATTGAAGAGGTTTTGCCTTTGGGGATAGTTCAATAGCCATAATGGTCACTGTATCTTTGTATCCAGGCCTAAAGAAGGGCAGAATGTATGACAAATTGTTCCCTTAATCTTCCTCCCCCTTTGGAGGGATTAAAACCTGTGTTCCTGCCCAAGGCCAGTAATCAGAGGGGGTGGGGGTGGAGTGTTCTTTGTTCTTTGTACCTCAAGACAATTGTCCAGACAGAGGTCCTGAGATTGTTTGCTTCACAGATGCATGGTTAAACAGCAATAGCCCAAAGCTGAAAACTCCCTTTAAAAGCTCTATTTTCTGCTTAAAGGGAAAAATATGGTGCTTTAAGATGAGAGTCTGACATTTGCTAGCAAATTAATAAACTTCTCTTTCCTTTTCCTCCAACTGCTTGCCCTTGTTCTTCATTTGACCATGGGGACAAGTATCAAACTCTTAGTATCATCTTCTGTATTTCACTTACGTTATTCATCTTCTAGTGACAACAAAAGTATCTGTTCTGATTAAGTGACTTTAAAACTTCCTCATAGTGTGAACTGATACGGAAGAACAAAGCCAGAGGACCAGAGAAAAAGGGATGTGAGTTTATTCGGGGAACTTATATGCCCATGCATCAGTCATGGCAGGCTAGACAATTCTTTATGAAACAGCAACTGATCATATAGATATGCACAAACAAGGAACGTTAACAAAGATGGTCTGGTGCCTGTCACTGTCAGTCAATAGAGACCGGGTTTTAGGCCCAACAAGCTTTGTTTGTCAGAAAGCCGTCGATTCGGGAGATCAGTGAGAATAGCCAGTCAATTTTGATCTGCCTCATTTACAATTCTAATAACTTTTTTTTTCTTTTTTTTTTTTCTTGAGACAAGGTCTCACTATGTCACCCTCGGTAGAGTGCTGTGGCATCACAGCCCACAGCAACCTCAAACTCTTGGGCTTAAGCAGTTCTCTTGCCTTAGCCTCCCAAGCTGGGACTACAGGTGCCTGCCACAAGGCCCAGCTATTTTTGTTGTTGTTGTTGCAGTAGTCATTGTTGTTTAGCTGGCCCAGGCTGGGTTTGAACCTGCCAGCCTTGGTGTATGTGGTCGGAGCTATAACCTCTGTGCTACAGGTCCTGAGCCAAACCTAATAACTTTTTTTTTTTGAGACAGAGCCTCAAGCTGTCACCCTGGGTAGAGTGCCATGGCATCACAGCTCACAGCAACCTCCAATTCCTGGGCTCAAGCAAGTCTCCTGCCTCTGCCTCCCAAGTAGCTGGGACTACAGGCACCTGCCACAATGCCCGGCCATTTTTTGGTTGTAGCCATCATTGTTGTTTGGCGGGCCCAGGCTGGATTCGAACCTGCCAGCTCAGGTGTACGTGGCTGGTGCCTTAGCCTGTTGAGCCACAGGCGCTGAGCCGGGAGAAGTTTTCTAAAAGCCAATAAAACTTTTCTCCTTAAAGGAAGCTGGCAAGGCTCACAGGACAGGGGCACTGCAGAGTGAAAGATACTGGGGGAGAAAGACTTGGAAAGGAGAGAGGGAGAGTTCCTCCTCCAGCACATCCTTCCCTCCCAGGCCTGGTGATCTCCACTTTTGGGGATCCCACATCTGTAGTCCCAAAGAAACTAAAGGGGCTCTGAAGATAGATGGGCCTGGACCCGGCTCTCTGGGGTCCTTCCTGCTTTAAGGCCTCTAAAATGAGGGTCTTTTGCTCGGCCCATGAAGCAGAAGGAGGTGGGTCCAGCCTCTAGAGGTCCCAGTGGAAGAGACCCAAGCTCTGTGGGTCTGGACTGCCATTTCACATTCCCTCTTCCTGGGACACTCTGTTTCAGACATCAGCAGGCCCCTCACCTCCTCCGTTGGTCTCTGTCCCAATGCCTCTTCTGCCGGCCCTTCCCTGACCCCAAATTTATAATTGCGGCTGCCCCCTTTAATACACGTATGTGGTCCTGATCCTTTCCATATGTGAATTTTCTCCCCTTCAAAAAAACAAAAAAATACGTTGTTTGTCTCTTCTCAAAAATGTCAACTCCAGACCAGCAGGGACTGCTGTCTGTCTGTTCACTGATGTGTCCTTACGTATAGTGCACTAACTGCTGAATGATTGAGAGAGTGAGAGAAGATGCCCTGAAGGTCCGAGAGTCCTAAAAACCATGAGGAAGATAACAGTGACCTTTCCTGAGTGCAGCCCTGGAGCCTGGAGCTGTCCTAAGTGTTACATGTGGATCAGCTTGATTAATTCTCCCAACCAGGTTTTCAGATGAGGCTCAGAGACACACATCACCTGCTTGAAGACACACAGCATGTGGAGATAGAGCTGCCTCATTCCCGAGCCCACATTCTCCCTTCTTAACCTGCTGTCTCCTCAGGAGAGCCATAGACGACTAGGAGCAAGAGATGGGAGTCAGCCACTCAGTGTTAGTTCTGCAAAGTGGGCTGTAAAAATATGCGCCTTTAGGGACCCTTAGATATCACTGATGCAACTTTAACCTGGCACAACTGAGTCAGAAAAACAACTTGACAATCTCTGGTACAGGGGAAGGTGTATGTAACCCCTCCACTCCCCAAGAACTCAACTCCCAGATACATATGCCCTTAGAAAACTACATGCACTGGAGCCGGCAAGTGTTACTAGGAATAGCAAGAGGGACAAAAACCAAAAGAAATGCTCTGAGCATCCCTGGCATGGTTTGTGCTATGGTCACGTGGTGAATTACTAGGCAGCAGTGAAAGATGAATTTCTAGCCATTTGCAGAGGTGAATCTCCAACACCTAATAGTAACCGAGAAAAGTTTCCAAATTCAGAACAGTGGGGACCTCTGGGGGAGGGAGGCCTCATGGGTGGTCACCCGTTGGTGGTATTTTATTTGTTAAGCTGGCGGTGGGTAGGTGGGTATTGGCGTCATTGCTGCTCTTCACACATTGCACGTGTGTGTCAATCACAGTGTTATGTGCTCGTGGAAATGTCCCTGGGGGATTCCAGGTGTGCTGGCACACACCTGTCCCTACACATACCTTCACGTGTGGGTTTGCACACAACACACTCACACGTGCACAATGATACAACACGCGCGTGAAACCACCATAGAGCCCCTAGCAAGTCCCCTCCAGGACCCAAGGTCCGCCAGTTGCCCCCGAAATGTCTCTGGGGACCCGAGGCCTGATGTGCTTCTCTTTTCTTTAGGCTGGGCTCCCAGGAGAAGGGGTGAGGCCTCCAGGGGGGCTTCTGACTTGAGTTCTGGGCTAAGAGTCTTATAGATAAGAGCGTTGTGACCCAGCAAAGTGGGGAGAAAAATCTTGGCTCTTAATGCTGCATGAGGGACACCCAGTGAGACATGAGGACTTAGATAAATAAAATTACAGTTCAGTTGCAGGGCACGTGGCCACATTAGCCTCCCATCTTCTGGGCGGCTGGGCCCAAAGGCAAGTCTAAAGAGTAAAGCCTCCTCTTAGAACGGGCTCCTATCCGCCAGGGTCTCCAAGGACATCTCAGTCTTCTCAGACGTGGCCTGCAGAGATGCCACCTCCTGGCATTGGTGCCCTGGTATAGTTCCTCCCTCATCACGTCAGGGTTGCCCTGTGTGACAGAAGTGGCAGGGTGACGTCCACAACGTTGCCACTTGCACGTTGGTCTCTCTTTTGGATCACTAGCTCTGGAGGAATCCGGCTGCGATGTTGGGAGGACACCCAAGCAGCCCTGGTGGTGAGGATCTGAAGCCTCTGCCACAGCCCTGTGGGGGAGCCACTTTGGAAGCAGAGCCTCCAGCCCCAGTCAAGCCTTCAGATGAGATGACAGCCCCAGCCAACCTCTTGATTCCAACATCATGACAGAACCTCAGCTAGAAACATTCAGTTAAGCTGCTCCCTTTTCCTGACACAGACTGACTTTGCGAGAAATGTCCATTGTTGTCAGCCTCTAAGTTTGGGGGTGATTTGCTATACAAGAGATAATTAACAGATGCCCTTTGCATCCGCTGAACACGAATGCCTTACAACTTGACCTGATCACATCATCACAGAATTCCTGAGGGAGGATATAATGGTCCCCATTTCATAGATGAAGAGACAGAGGACCAGAGAGGAGCAGTGACTCGTCAGAGTTCCATAGCAAGGCAGGGGCACAAATTCACATTCCAGATTGCCAACTCCCAAGCCTCTTCCCCTTGTGTTTTGCTCTCTCGTTCACTTGCTTTGGAAGAAGAGGGGGCTGGTTTCCTGCCTACAGAGGGCACCGCCCCAGTTCAGACCTGTCGATGCATTTCAGTGGCACAGGCAATTCTGTAGAGCTACGATTGTGTTTCCCATCATCAGTAGTTTCCCAGGGCTGCTGTAACAAACTACTGAAAACTTAGTGTCTTAAAAGAACAGGAATTTGGAGGCCAAAAGTCCAAAATCAAGGTATTGGCAGGACCATGCTCCCCCTGCAGGCTTCCTCTGAGAACTGCCTTTTCTGTTACTGCTTCTGGGGACTGCTGGCACTACTCGGCTTGTGGCCACATCACTCGGGTCTCTGCCTCAATCTTCACACAGCTTCTCCCCGAACGTCTGTCCTTTTCTGTCTCTTTCGAGGCTCATTAGACTGAGGACCCATCCTAGTCCAGGATGATCTCATCTTGCTCCTTCTCGTAATTACATCTGCAAAAATCCTTATCCCCCAAAGGATCATATTCTGAGTTTCTAAGTGGACATCTATTTGTGGAGTAAGGGGAGCATAAGTTAACTCATCCCGCATTTCTTTGGTGTATTACCATTCACAAAATGCCTGGACTTGCAAGCAAACCTGCCAGGTAGGCTAAAAGCAAGTTGGTTCTACGTGGGTTCTATGCAGACAATTGTGAAACAGAGACTCAGCCCACAGTGTCACAGCAAGCAGGTGGCAGAGTTAGGATTCACATATAGAGAGGATGATTCTGGAGCCCAGGCAGGTGAGACTGGGCACCGGAGGCCCTCAAAACCACAGCTGCTGATTCCCAGGCCAGGTCTGCAGCCCTGATGGGGTCCTGGTCTTCCCCAGGCGTGGCAAGAGCTCACACTGCAGGTGGCTGCCCCCCTTGGGCCTCTCCAGGTGGGCTCGAAGGCTACCAGAACCCGGTAATGATTGGGGAGCTCCCCTTGTAGTGTTCCCTAATGGTCCATTAAAGACAAGTTGGGGCCGAATGATTACAGGGAAAGTTCAACTGGCTTCCCCTTTGAAATACACAAAGGCTGCACAGGTAATGGACTTGAGCCCTGGCGTTTGAAGTGGCAGTCCTCTTAGGGAACATCTGGCAGGCTGTGTTACTGCACTACAAACGCTCCCAGCGTGGCAGGCCCTCCGAGGCTGTTCGGGCCAAATATCGGGACCGGGTTCTGCTTTTTTCTTTGGTTTTGACTCACCCCCCAACCCGAGGATGCCTGCTTCTGCCTTTGGTGGTAGGTAGGTGGGGGTGGGAGGCTTTCTTTTTATTTTCCTCCAAGTAGAACTTCAGAGAATATTAACACCAAAGAACTAGTGTTGCCTTGTTAACTCAGGATTAGTGCTGAGCCGCACGAACGCTGCAAATTCTCACAACAGGTAAAAAGTACATGTTAAAGAGTAGAGCACTGCCACCATGACAGCCCTGTTGCAGGAGTCTCAGCCGTGTTTGGGGGATCAGCAGCCCCCTCACTTACTATTCACTCATGCTCTAGACAGATACTTACCAAGCACCTGCTACAAGATACTCAGTCCCTGTCCCAGAGACACGGCATCCGGGAGCAGAATAATAATCAGCAACAGAATCAATCCACATGATGATTTCAGGGGTAATAAATGCTTTAAAAAGTCAAGAATGGCAATTACAGCATTTGGGGGATGTCACTGTAGCTTGCAGAGGTGAGAGATGCCAACCCTTGAGCTGAGACCTGCGTGTGAAGGAGCCCCAGCCCTGCAGAGAGCTGGAGGAAGACAGGAGCAAGTGCAGAGGCCCTGGGGGAGAAACCCCTCAGAGTCCTGCAGAGCTGGCCTGAAGGACAGCGCGGCTGGGCAGTGGCAGAGGTCCGATCCCACTGGAGCTCTGGACAGGGGAATGACTTGGGTTTGAAGCCTCGCACCTGGCGGTGTCTGATTTCTCAGGTGGCTTTCAGGAGCACAGTCAGACAGGGCCCTTCTAGCAGGGCTGGTGTCTGACTCTCGTCTATGGTCCCAGCACCCAGTCCCAGGCCTGGCACATAGTAGGGCCCCAGCTCATGTCGGGTTGCCAGATCAGTCAAGCCTCCTACAAGGGAGAAAGTGGCCAGTGTGCCTGGGAGTGTTCTCCAAGGTGGATGGCAGATGTGGCCAGTTTGGAGAAGACTCAGCCCCTTCCTGAGGGAAAGCCTGATGTAGCCCGCACCCCCTCCCTGTCCAGGGGGGAGGACCAGGCCTTGCTGAGGGAACCGGGCCTGCGGAAAGCGCTGAACCCTTCCCCTCCGGCCTCAGCCAATCTCTGAGACCCTCTCCCAGACCCTCCCGTGGGGCTGAGTGGATAGTCCCTAGGTGTCGGGGAAACAAGGGCATGAGCGAACCAAGAAATAAATGAGCAAATGAGCGAGGAAACTGGCTGGTCTCCCCTGGGCCTGGAATACCTCCCCCTCCTCTTTGTAAATCCCTCCTGGGCTGGCTTCCTGCCAGGAAAGGACGATTTGGGGAGATATGCAGACCATTTGGGCTGGTGAGGGGGCTCCCCTGCCCGCCCTGTCCTCACCGCTGCCCACAGGGGCCGGGGAGGGGGCGGCACACTGTGGCTCTCACTCCACGCCTCCGTATCCTGGGATGGGCTGGCATCCCAGGATTTTTCAGAGAAATCCTGATGCCTCTTGCTTCTTCTTCCTGCTCTGTAACTTTTTCTGGTTACAAACATTTGCTGTGGAAATTTTGGAAATACCAAAGAACAAAGGTGCAGGCACAGAGACTCACACTCACACACACACACAGTCCTTAGTTGTCCCATCACAGAGATGATCAACATGAGCGTTTTCTAATCTGTCCTTCCAAAACTTGGCTAGGCATAATTACATACATTTGTTTTTAAACACCTTTCGATTCTAACCATTGCTAACCTGCTTTTTTGCTTAATATCTTGGGGACATCTTTCTGCATCAGCGAATCTCTGTTTATGTTGTACTTAACGCTACCAAATATAAAAGCACAGTGCTAACAGTTTAGCCGTCCCCTACAGGTGGACATGGTTTCCTTTTCTGAGTGTAACAAGTTTCTTTAATTATGGAAAATACAGTAACATAAGATTTACCATTTTATCCATTGTTAAGGGTACACTTCAGTGGCACTTAGTACATTCACAATGTTGTACAACCACCGCTACCTAGTTCCAGAATATTCCATCACCCCCAAGGAAACCGCCACACTCGTCCTTCCCTCTCCCTGGCCATACCAGCCCCTGGGAGCCACTAGACACTTCATATACATGGATCGTGCATGATGCAGCCTCTACCTGGCGAGTTTTGCTCCACACCACGTTCTTTTTGGTTTCTTTGTTTATTTTTTGAGACAGAATCTCACTCTGTCACCCTGGGTAGAGTGCCATTGTGTCATAGCTCACAGCAACCTCAAACTCTTAAGCAATCCTCTTGCCTCAGCCTCCCAAGTAGCTGGGCTTACAGGCACCTGCCACAATGCCCGGCTAGTTTTTCTATTTTTAGTAGAGCTGGGGTCTCACGCTTGTTCAGGCTGGTGTCAAACTCCTGAGCTCAATCAATCCACCCGCCTCAGCCTCCCAGAGTGCTGGGATTACAGACGGTTCCACATCACAGTTTTAAGGCTCATCCACCCTGCCACCCATGCTGGTGCTGCACCCCAATAATGCTCCATTGCATGGACAGACCTCATTTCATTAGCCATGCTCCCACTATGGTTACTTAGGCTGTTGCCGCATTTTGCTTATTATGAATGGCGCTGCAGTCCACATACAGGCTCTGGTGTGCACAGATGTTTTCGGTTCCTTTGGGCACCATCCAGGAGTGGGATTTCTGGGTCATTTGATCATTCTACCTTCCAGGCTGAGTGTGACAATCTGGTGGGTGTCCACAGCCATTCCCAGGTGGAAGACCCCAAGCGTGAGCAGCTGGGTGGGCTCTGTTATTTTCTCATTTTGCCCTGTCCTGCCCTCCAGAAAGCCTATGCCAGTTTGCACCAGCCACTGGACCTCTCTTCAGTCCCCCAGGGCCTTTAGCACCTTGAGGTGACATGGAAGACCCTCGGGGGCTGGGGACATTTTTTTATCTCCTCTGGAGGATTTCAGCCTCCAGGGTCTGGACTGGCCCTGGATCATTGGGAGGCTGGCCCGAGAGTCAGCAGGGCAGCTCAGGGAGAACTTGGCTGGCCAGGGTTCCAGCAGGTGGCCTGCGTGTGGGCTGGAGAAGGATGGCAGCTGGGGACAGAGAAGGCTGTCAGCTAGACTCTCCACTGAACTGCTGTTATTTGTTAATCTCTGATGTGCAGAACTGGGATAGGCTGGGGGAGATGGGGAGGAAAAGGAGAGAAGGGTCCTCAGCGTCTCTGCGTGGTGCTTAGAGGACTGAAGTCAATTGCCACGGGGAGAGATTACATGTGTCATTTCAGCAGACATTCCCAAAAGCAGAAGACCTGGGCTAAGAGCAGGGGCAAAGAGATGAAGAAGAAGACTGTGGAATATTCCAGAAGATGGGATGGTTGTTTCTGGGTAGAAAGATGCTTCAAAAACCCTGTGATGGGGCACAGGCAGGCCAGGAGTTTGGCATCAGCCTGAGGCTGGCATTCTCCATGTATGTGACTTCGAGGACTCCCAAGATGAAGGGACACATGTGTGGACAGCCCTACGCAGGGGTCCTGAGCCCCATGAACTGCAGCAACAGAGGCCAGGGGTCACCTTCTGGTGGTAGACAGGGAGGCTTCTGGAGTTGGGTCTCCAAGGGCAGAAGAACAGGAATTAGGACGGAGCAGTGGAGAGGGACAAGGCGTGGAGACGGACGGACGTGAGGACAGCGAGGGCGAGGCTGGAGGGGGACCTCCTGTCCAAGCCTCAAATGCTGCTCACAGGGTTTCAATCCATTGCTGTGTCCCAAGCAGACCAGCCTTGGGGGGCTGAAACACCAGAAGGAAACCCCCACATTTATCATACCCTCTACCCCAGTCCTTGGTAGTCACAAATTTGCTTCTATCTCCACGCATGTGTCTGTCCTGGACACTTCATATAAATGACATCATGCTGCCCAGTGAGGAACAGAGAGGGCCAGGAGGGGGTGGCAGCAGAGGCCTGTAGCTGAGAGGTGCCTCTCACAGCCACTGTCCAGGCCTAGTCTTTCTTGGTGGCCTCAGGAGCCAGCCTTACATAAAGCAGACTGGTGTGTGCTTGGAGCCAAATGACTTTGGCCCTGTCTTTCCTTCTTCTTTTATGGGTTTTGAGTCTTGCCTGGGACCGAGAGAGTAACCGGGAACAGAGCTTTGTACTTCAATAGGCACTTTCATCTGTGGCCCTCGGAGGACTTTGCAAACACGGTTTAATTAAGGGTCCCAGCACCTCCAGCCTCCTAAGTACTGTTTTGCAGCTGGATGGCACACAGGACAGAGGGATTAAGTGATTTGTCCAAGATCGCACAGCAGAGCTGGGTAGACCCTCCAGTCCCCGGGGCTGGGCTGCCCTGGGCTTCCCCTGCCACCTTCTTTCTCTGCTCTCTGGGTCTTGCCCTGCTGGGGCCCCAAGCGGAATGCTCAGCTGATGGCCTGCAGCTCCCAGAAATCCAGACTGCCCCCTGCTCGCCGGCAGCCAGCCCACAAACCGCCGGACGGAGTGGCCTCTGATGCTGATGACCAGGCAAGGGACCTTTTAGGGACAGGGTGTCTGCAGGCGAGGGTGGATCATTGGGCCTGGAATCTGCTCCCACGGGCCCTGTGGGGCCCTGCAGGGCTGTTGCTGGCAGCCTCTGGGAGCTGGGCCTGCAGGGGTGAGGGGGCCGGGAAGAGATGCCTGAGTGTGGGGAGGGGTAAGGCTGGCCCCCACTGTCCTGCTGGGAAATTCCTTACGTTCTTTCTCGGGGCCTGTGAGCTCATGTGGTGGGTGCATTTTATAAACCGGAAAATAAATCATTCATTGAAAAGGAGGAAAACAAATGCATTTCCAATCTGAGGCGTCAGTGGTTATCACAGTCAAGGGTGGGGAGGTAGCCAGCTGCCCCTCTGTCAGCTTGCTCCCCACCACTTCCCTGGCTGCTGCTCCTCATCCCACTGTGACCTGTCCTCAGCCTGACAGGCAGGAGACACCTTGGCAGCCTGAGTCAGCTCGAGCCGCTGCTGTGCTTAAAACTGTCCAATAGTTCACTGGAAGCAAAAGCCCAAGGCTCGCCACGGTCCCAAGGCCCCCCCGTCCCTCCATCCTGCCCCCCTCCTGCAGCCCCTCTGGTCTCCCCCCTGTCCCAGCCCAGCGACCAGGCTGTGTCCTCTGCCCGGGGCACCCTCACCCAGGATCCTCATGCTGCTCCGCCTCACGTTCATGCCCAGGGGTCACTTTCCTTCCCAGCAGGATCTCACCAACCCCTGGAATTAAAACTGCCCTCACCCCACCCCATCCCCACATGGCCTTCCTGATGGCCCTCCCTCACTTTCTCCTTCATCTCACCACAGCTTCCTGGCACATTGGCAGCAGGAAATGTTCGCTCCATTAGTGAGACCCTCCTGGCAAGAGCCCAATGGGCCCCTGGGAAGGCCAGGGGGTCATCAGCATGTCAAGTTTCCAGAAGCAGCTTTGGGACACTTTGTGAAAAGGTCCCCAGGGATGAAGAACAAGGTCAGGTAGAGCCAGATCCCCAGCTCCTGGGGGCTGGCGGGGCCCTGCAGAGCCTTGTCCTCATGACCTAAACCTTCTGGGTTTTGGAGTTTCAGGGACCAGCCTGAGAGAGGGGAAGGCTCCAGAAGATGGCAAGAAGGCAGAGGGGCAGGAGTCAGCAGAGCTTTCCAGCAAGGCTCTAGGGCCACGGTGCCTGGCTTGTCCTGGAGCAGAAGAGACACAGAGGGGACCTCCGTGAATCCAGGGGCAGCGCTGCCCGTTAGAAACATGCTGCAGTTGGCAGTCAATGGCTCCTGCACATCTCCCGTGTCAGGATCACGTGGCCCCCGCTGGGCCTCACCCCTTCCCGGCTGCTCTCCATGCCTGCCCTCCAAAACCCTGTCCTGGGGAAGGAGTGTGGAAGAGGCTCCAGAAAGAGGAATTAGGGTTGCCAGATGTAATGAGTGAAAACAGGATGCCCAGTTATGTTTGAACTGCAGATAAACACTGAATAATTTATTAGTACAAGTATATCCCATGCAATTATTTAGATATACTTATACTGCAGAATTAATGTTTATCTCAACTCCGACTTAACTGGACGTCCTGGCTCTAATCTGACAGTCTAGTGGAGCTGCTTGAGCCTCCAAGGTACACTTTATGTGAGTCCCCAGAGAGGACATGTCACAATGGAAGCATCCAACAGGGCCTCCAGCTGCACTCAGCCAAGCTCTGTCCCGAGAACGTGGCCCCATGGGCCATAGTAAGAGCAGGTGCCCATTGCTAGGAGCGTTCTAGGAACAAGAAGGATTCCTGCGCTGTGTGGGAGATGGACAGTAGACGTGACCAAGGCTCACTTTACAGAGAAGGAAACCGAGGCTCTTGGAGGGGGCTAACTTGCTCAAGGCCCCACCTGCCAGCAGCTAAGCTGGAGCTGAAGCCGAGTCATGACCTCTGCTCTCTGCACTTCAGCCCCTGCCGGGAGCGAGCGCAGCTAGAGAACGCGTGTGACCCTCTGGCCAGCCTGGCCCAGGCTGAACAGCTTCCGTTGTGGCTCCTGCCTCTGTGCATGACCTGGCCCCCTCCTCACTCTCTCTGATCCTTGTTTGTCAAAGCTTGGCCCCTGGGGACCCCAGAGATTCTGCGTTTGCACATGAATAGGAGGAGATTTCCTGAGTCCATCTTGCCATGAAAATGCACATTTCTCGCCAAAAGGTTCCAAGCTGAGCACCACAGATTCCAGCAAACATCCAGGCTGACCCTGTCCCAGGCGTGAAGGTGGCTGGACCCTCTCTGGTCTGCCTGGCTCCCAGCCAGCTAGAACGAGCCAACTCAGGGGTCAACAGGGAGCCAGCACCCTGAGGTCCCCAAACACCCCCGGGGCCCTCATGGCAGACAGGAGGGAAGCAGAGTCTGGGGCAACCTTTCTTGGCTAAAGCTGCCTGGGAGCAATTCTTCAGGGCTAGGGTGCACTTATAAACCAAAGCCTGTTTGTGCTCACTCATTCACTCAGTAAACATCCAGCCAGCCCTGCTCTATGCTGGTGCTCCTACAGAAGCCGGGGATGAGGCAGTGAAGGGGCCAAATGACCCCCCTGCTCTCATGGGGCTCAGAGGCCAGGGGGAGACACAGGGATGGTGAGGCGTGGTGGGATGAGGGAGGAACCAAAGCAGGCATGGTGGGGTACTGGGGAGGCCCGCCTAAGCTGGAATCTGGGGGGACAGTTGAGATCTGGGGTGGGAACATTCCAGGTGGACTAAGACGTGCAGAGGCACTGGGGCTGGTGGTCCATGGGCATGGTGTGCTGGGAAGGCGCCAGCTAGTGTGGCTGGACAACAGTGGAGGGGAGAGAGTGACAGTGGCCGTGGAGCCTGGGTGACGAGGGCTGGTTGGTCTGCTCCCACCCACTCAGGACTGGCTTTTAGGGGTCCACCTTCTTCAGGATTATGTCTTTGCTCTCACTGCACACACTGTCCAGGCCCAGCTGGCTCCTCTGTCCACCCTGCCTGGGCCCAGCACTGGAGGGGGTCAGCCAGGCCTGCCCTCTGCTTCCTGTGTCCAGAGTGCAGGAGGGTGGCCCACAGCCCAGCCCAGCTGGCTGAGGTGGGGACAGACTCATCTCTCCTCAACTGTGGGGGGTTGAATGGTGTCCCCACATAAGACATGCCCATAACCTTACCCCTGACACCTGTGACAGTGGCCTTACCAGGAACATTAGTAGATGTAATTAAGCTCAGTATTTTGAGTTCAGACCATCTTGCATTTTGAGTGGGACCCAGGTCTAATGACAGGTGTTTTTAGGAGAGAAGAGAAGGGGGCTGGGCAAGGTGGCTGGTGCCTGTAATTCTAGCACTCTGGGAGGCCGAGGCGGGAGGATTGCTCGACCTCAGGAGTTTGAGACCAGCCTGAGCAAGAGCAAGACTCCACCTGTACTAATAATAGAAAAACTTGGCTTGGCGCCCGTAGCACAGTGGTTATGGCGCCAGCCAAAGCCTGGCCCAGGCCAGCTAAACAACAATGACAACTGCAACAAAAAATAGCTGGGCATTATGGCAGGCACCTGTAGTCTCAGCTACTTGGGAGGCTGAGGCAAAAGAATCACTTAACCCCAAGAGTTTGAGGTTGCTGTGAGCTGTGATGCCACAGCATTCTACTAAGGGCAACATAGTAAGACTCTGTCTCAAAAAATAGTAATAATAATAGAAATAACTAGCTGGGCATTGTGGCTGACACCTGTAGTCCCAGCTACTCGGGAGGCTGAGGCAGGAGAATTGCTCGAGCTTAAGAGTTTGAAGTTGCGGTGTGCTGTGACACCACAGAACTATATGCAGGGCAAGAGAGTGAGACTCTGCTCTGCTACAAAAAGAAATTTAAAAAATAAAAGCATAAAAAGGAGGAGAAGGAGAACAGATCATAGAGAAGTCACCTGAAGATGGAGGAAGTGAGAGGCCACTTGGGGCCCCCCGGACTGGGCACGGCAAAAGGGACCTCCACCTGGAGCCTTCATGGGAGCACAGCCTTGCCATCACCTTAATTTCAGACTTCTAGCTTCCAGAACTGGGAGAAAATACATTTTTAAAAATTTATTTAGAGCTACCGAGTTTGCGGGAGGCGCATACACTGTGCTTTGATCCGCTGCAACTTGGTCTGGGGGCACAAGGCCCAAACGCCTCTGAACCCCTCATCTTTCAAGCCTGGATAATATCTCACTGGCAGGAAGGGGCCTAAGGAGAGTCTAGAGTTAAAGAGATTTGGGGGCCAAATGTAGCCCGCAATATCTACCAGCAGGCAGAGCCTGGGCAGGTGACTTTGGCTGCCTCTAGCCTGATTTTCCCTACCTGCAAAATGAGGTGGGCACAGCACCCACCTCATGGGGCCTCCAGGGGCTCTCAGGAAGACCCCAGATCAAGAATTCAGCACAGCTGGAGCCCAAACCCAGTTCATGCTCTACCGAGAACCCTCCAAAGTCCCCAGAGCCCGCTGGAGCCCTGGGGACAGTGACCCAGGCTGGGCTCCTATCAACTCAGGGTGAGAGGGCAGGTGACTGGGGACTATTTGAGTCCATTAACATATTCTGGCAGCAAATGTATCCCTAATCACATTAGCTCTGAAGTACAAAGCAGGCCTGGGCCCTGGAGCAGGTTTCAAAGAGTTAGGGGCTTGGCAGGGTCTGGGATTTTCGCCAGGCTCTGTTTGCTCCCCCCTTAAAATCCACAACCTCCTGGGCTGGTGTCAGAAACTAGGAAGAACCCAGGGGCCTCCCTGGGAAGTGTGAGTATGTTTAGGGGCCAACCCTGATAAGGAGAGACACTGCCCACCACACAGGGCATGTCTGGGT
Organism: Perodicticus potto; assembly: GCA_963574655.1. Classification (NCBI taxonomy): domain Eukaryota; kingdom Metazoa; phylum Chordata; class Mammalia; order Primates; family Lorisidae; genus Perodicticus; species Perodicticus potto. The sequence goes on along the minus strand of CAUYRH010013394.1, from coordinate 4,190 downwards.
GCCTCTGGCCCAGCCCCAGAGCTGCAAGGGTGCCTGGGGAGTCCCTGCACCTTGATGGGGGTTCTGCTCTCAGTATGGTCAGGCACACAGAGCCTCTCTCCCCGGGACCCGTGGAGTATTCATGGTGGGTCAAGGAGGCTCAGCCTGAAAAGTAGCTTGGTAGGGATAGCTAAGGGTTCTGGGAACATAGAGGCCTGGGTCCCTGTCTGGATCTGACAGGCTGAGAGGTCAGACCAGAGCCAGAGGACCCCTCTGGCTGAGAGGTCCGACCCTGGGCCATGCCCTTGTCTGTGAGACGGAGGTAAGTGCAGGTGCACAGGGAGAGGGCTCGCAGGGCGACGTCACAGCAGCTGCTGTCCTCACCTCAAGGTTCCACATTGAACACAGAAAGGATATGCCTCAGGCTGAATCGTGTTCCCCCAAATGCGTCTTTGCAGAGTCATTAAGGGAAGATGAGGTCAAATGGGAGGTCTCTAAGCCAATCTGACTGTGTCCTTAAAAGAAGAGGGCACAGAGCACACAGAAGGACAACCAAGTGAGGACGCAGGTTTATATTTGCTTAGAGCCGCCGAGTTTGTGGGTGGCACATACACTCTGCTTCCACCTGCTAAGACTTGGTCTGTGGGCACGAGGCCCCTCATCTTTCCAGCCTGGACAATATCCCAAGGCTGTCACTGGCAAGAAGGCGCCTAAGGCGAGTCTAGAGTTAAAGACATGTAGGGTCTAATATAGCCCCCGATACCTATCAGGAGGCAGAGCCGGGGCAGGTGACTTTGGCTGCCTTTAGCCTGATTTTCTTCACCCAAATAGCCCCAGTCACCCCGCCCCTGCACTGATGAATGCCCACCCAGCCGAGGCCACGGTCCCCAGGGCTCCGAGGGCTCTAGGTGGGGTGTGGGCTGGGCTTGGAGCTCTAGCATTGCTGAATTTCTTGATCTGGGGTCTTCTAGAGAGGACTGGAAGGCCTGTGAGGCAGGTGCTATGGCCACCCCATTTTGCAGCTGAGAAATACCAGGCTACTCGAGGCACCGTGCCCTCTGATTTCCAGCTTCCAGGACGGGAGACGATAAATAAGCATGTAAGCCTCCCTGTGGGCGCTGCTTCATTAGAGCGGCCAGAGCAGAAGCGTTCAGGGTGCCTCCCCCAACTTTTCCCTATGAAGAAGCTTCTCCCTTCTTAGGGTGCGAGAATGTGACAGGGCACTGTGGTTTCAGACATGAAAGCAGAATATGTTTTCCTTCTTTTAATTTCCATCACTAGTTGAACATTAAATACATTTTCTTTAAACAGAGTCTCCACTCTGTCCACCCTGGGGTGTATGCCACGGCATCATAGCTCACAGCAATCTCAAACTCCTGGGCTCAAGTGATTCTCTTGCCTCAGCCTCCCAAGTACTGGGACTACAGGCGCCTACCACAATGCCTGGCTAGTTTTTCTATTTTTAGTAGAGATGGGGGTCTCATTTTTGCTCACGCTGGTCTCAAACTCCTAAGTTCAAGGATTCCTCTTGCCTTGGCCTCCCAAAGTGCTAGGACTGCAGGCAGGAGCCACTGCGCCCGGCCTCACACCTGTGTTTTGTTATGAGGTGCTCTTGTTCTAGCTCTCTAGATAATTTGACGTATTCACTTTTATTTTGCCTTTGGTTTGGGAGTTACTATAGATAGTACGTGGCTTAGCTTTTGCTCTGGGGCAAGCTGTGTAAAAAAACCTAGAGTCTTAAAAGCACAGCTATTTCTCTAACTCACTGTCCAAGGGTTGGGAGGTTCTTCCACCCTGGGCTGGCCCAGCGGCTCTTGCTGGCCCCTCATGCATCTGTGTTCTGGCAGGGCTGGATGAGTCCAGGGGGCCTCCCTCAGGTGCCTGGCGGTCAGCAAGCTGTTGGCTGCATCATCCATCAGGCCAGGCCAGGCTTTTCCACCATGAGGGTCACCAGGTTACCAAGTGCAGCAAGAAGAAACAAGGCCCAGTGGCTGAGATCTCCTTGTATCACACTTGCTCACTGCCCCGTGGAGCAAAGCTAGCCACACGACCAGGCCCAGACTCAAGGGGTGGAGAAATGTATAGAGTCCATCTCTTCATGGGAGAACTGACGAGTCTTATTCCTGAGGGCTGTGCTACAGGAATGGGAAGAATTATTTTTGTTTTTGCAATCTGTTAGGATTGGCTTTGTTTTTTAATTTCTATGTGGTTGATAATTTCAAAAATCATGGTAGACCTCCATCCAGGTTAATACAAATGCTGCAAAATCTCCATTTTTTTAAATGGCTGCATGGTTTGCCACGATATACTTCACAGCTGGTATGGTGGAACACATTATTCTTAGCGAAGCATCACAGGAATGGAGAAGCATGAATCCTATGTATTCAACTTTGATATGAGGACAATTAATGACATGGTGGGGCATGGGGGAAGGAGAGAGCAGACAGAGAAGGAGGGAGAGGGTGAGGGAAAGGAGTAGAAAAAAAAGATAATAAAATAAAATAGTGACTAATTCTCACATAAATTGGATTCAATTTTGACCAAAGTACATTACTTAAACATGAATTTTTAGTTCAACTTGTTAATATGTTATTTAGGATATTGCATCCTCATCTATAAGTGAAATATGTTTGTAATTTCCCTTTATAATAGTATATTTTTTCCAATTTTAAAATCAGGTGTATCCAGATGAAGTAGAATGATTTTGAAGTATTTCTTCTTTTTCTATTGTCTATAAGATTTGGCATGATCTTTTTTTTGAAATTATCTTTTATTTTTATTTATAAATATTAGTTGTCTATTTTTTGAGACTTGGGGGAAAAAAAGAAGTTAACTGATGACCCTATACTGAACCTCAGAGTCAAAGCATCCTATGATAGACATACTCTTGACAATGTGAATATTACTTTTTTGCATTATCATTATTATTATTATTGCTCAGTATTTTGTTACGGCAATTGTTTGATTTCTTTTCTGAATGTATTTATCTTTGTTCGTTCTTTACGAGGTTTTTGTTTCTAGTCCTTATCTTAAACATTGTTATTGTTATTAAATTTTAAGCCTTTTTAATTTTGTGAAGGCAAAAAGTGGAAACCAAATAAACACATGTATATGTATAGAGAAAAAAAAATCATGATAGAATTATTTATTTATCATCTTAATACATTACCATTTTCTTGAGGGGGGACCGTTATTCAGCTTTCTTTGTGGCCAGATACACAACCCTTCTCTGAGAATGGTCCGTGGCTGTGAGGCACACATGTATAGAAGGTGGCAAAAAACTGTGTACACATATTAAAATTGTAATACTCAACTCACGTTTGACTTCTGCGATTACAAAAGATAGAAGGTAACCAACGTTATCAGTATACATTGAGTATTACAATTTGAGTAATTCTTTCCTTTCTTAAAACGTGTTTTCTGGCACCCCCTGTGTAACCCCTTCTTTTGCAGCACTGTGGTCTCTCTTCTTGGTGGACTTGCAGACTCATGTTCCTCCTGTCTTGGCTGACTTTTCCGGTTCTGCTTGAGGGTTTCCCAGCGTAGGCCACATACCTCTGGTGGGTTAGGAACCCGCTGTGAATGGCTCATAGAAATAGCATCACACGTTGAATTTGGCCGTGGTGCAGACGTTCCCTTCCCATTCTCCTGCACACTTTTGATGGGGAGAGGAAAACTCCCAGTTAATGCCAGCACACCTCTCACCCCGGCCGAGTACTTGCTATTCCTCACTTTTTAACACATAGAGACCCAAGACACAGGCTGGTGCTCTTGCGAGAACCAGTATCCACGTGGAATTTCATCACGTACAGTTGCGTGTCACGTACTGACATTTCGGTCAGTGACTGCAGGTACGATGGTGCTTGAGGTGAGATTATGATGAAGTGTTCTTATTGTACCTTTTCTTTTTTCTTTTTTTTTTTTGAGACAGAGTCCCACTTTGTCACCCTTGGTAGAGTGCCATGGCGTGAAAGCAAATGGCAACCTCAAACTCTTGGGCTTAAGCGATCCTCTTGCCTTAGCCTCCCAAGTAGCTGAGACTATAGGAGCCTGCCACAACTCCTGGCTACTTTTTTTTTTGAGACAGAGCCTCAAGCTGTCACCCTGGATAGAGTGCTGTGGCATCACAGCTCACAGCAACCTCCAATTCCTGGGCTCAAGCGAGTCTCCTACCTCCACCTCCCAAGTAGCTGGGACTACAGGTGCCCACC
>CAUYRH010013393.1:0-43275 GCA_963574655.1 Perodicticus potto | reverse complement strand
AGGAATAGAGTCCTTGACTGTGTTTTTGGCTTGGCTATTGTTGGTATATATAAAGGCTACAGATTTATGGGTGTTGATTTTATAGCCTGAGACATTGCTGTATTCCTTTATCACTTCTAAAAGTTTTGTAGTAGAATCCCTGGTGTTTTCCAGATATACAATCATGTCATCTGCGGAGAGTGAAAGTTTAATCTCTTCTGACCCTATGTGGATACCCTTGATCGCCTTTTCTTCCCTGATTGCAATGGCTAAAACTTCCATTACAATGTTGAAGAGCAATGGAGACAATGGGCAACCTTGCCTGTTTCCTGATTTATGTGGAAATTGTTTCAATTTAACTCCATTCAATACGATATTGGCTGTGGGTTTAAGAAATGTCCCTTCTATACCAATTTTTTAATTGTTCTGATCATGAAGCGATGCTGGACATTGTCAAAAGCTTTTTCTGCATCAATTGAGAGAATCATATGGTCTTTATTTTTTAATTTGTTTATGTGCTGAATTACATTTATAGATTTACGTATATTGAACCAGCCTTGAGACCCTGGGATAAAGCCTACTTGGTCATGGTGTATAATTTGCTTGATGTGTTCTTGGATTCTATTTGTTAGTATCTTGTTAAATATTTTTGCATCAATATTCATTAGTGATATTGGTCTATAGTATTCTTTTCTTGTTGGGCCTCTCTCTGGGTTAGGGATGCTGGATATTATCAAAAGCTTTTTCTGCGTCAATTGAGAAAATCATATGGTCTTTCTTTTTTAATTTGTTTATATGCTGAATTACATTTATAGATTTACGTATATTGAACCATCCTTGGGATCCTGGGATAAAGCCCACTTGGTCATGGTGTAAAATTTGTTTGATATGTTGCTGGATTCTGTTTGCTAGGATCTTATTGAACAGTATCTTTTATTTTCAATTGGATATTTGGATTCCCTGGAACTGTAGCAACTGAAAGTCACTATTCTTTTCCATTCCAAAGGCCACTGACAATTTTTTCATAATCTGCCTATTAAAATTAATGACATGGATGAATTTCAAATTATCTTATGAATCAATTTACTATTTTATTTTTAGCATATTTTTATATAAGTATACTTTTAATTGAATATGTTTTCAATGCCAGCTATGCTTATCTGTCCTCAAGAAACTATTAATATAATTTAGAAAAATGTGTCTTTTAAATAAAGAAGGCAAAATGACCAGGGCAATAAATGATAGATGCAGCATTGATAGGGTTGGTTTATGCATTTGAAAGTAATAACTAGGTCATACAACTATATCAACTGTTCATTTGCATCAGAGTGCAAGTTTAAACCAAGGAAAGGAAAATGAAGGGCTTATTGACAGTACAGTGGTGTGTGCATGGATAAAAAGGCCAAAAAAGAATGACAAAGAATGACAAAGTACCAGATACCAGCGACAGTAGGAAAATGTTTTAATTTCTTGGCCTAAAAGGTCAAAGGGAGAAAATGTTGCTGCTAGAATCTGGAAAGACAGCAGTGAAAGAAAGTTCCCAGACAGTTGCTAGTAGAGAAGTTCGGCACTGCTAAATCATCACCACCATGCAGGTATGAGAGGCAGAAGCATAAATACTCAACACAATGTGTCTGCCTGGACTTTGCTCTCTTGTGAGCACTTCCCGTTGGCCTGTTCAACAAGATGCCAAGGAAGCCTAGGAGACAGTGTCTGTAGATGTCAGCTTCCTAGGGCAAATGGCAGGGTAAAGAATGGGCTTGGAATAATATATCATCTTAAGAAAATAATGCATCATCTTAAGAAAATCATCTTCAGAAAACACACACACACAGAGGGTGCCAAAAATATATACATTTTTTAAAAAAGGAAAAAACTGTATTAAATTCATAGTAAAAAGCCACATTTGAATCCTGCAATTACAAGAGGTGTTCAGCATGACTAGTATTCATCTTTTGTTATCAGTATATATTATTACAATTTTAATACAGCATTTTTTTTTTAAAGACAGATTCTCACTCTGTTGCTCAGGCAAGAGTGCCATGCCTAGCTCACAGCAACCTCAAACTCCTGGGTTCAATGATCTTCCTGCCTCAGTCTCCTGAGTAGCTGGGATTACAGGTGTACACCATCACACCCAGCTAGTTTTTTCTATTTTTAGTAGAGACATGAGGCCAAAGGGGGGTTGCTCTTGCTCAGGCTGGTCTTGAACTCCTGGCCTTCAAGCAATCCTCCCAAGTTAGCCTACCAGAGTCCTAGGATTACAGCCATGAGTAATCCATGGCTTTGTAATAAAGCCCAGCCTTTATTATATTTTTTTCCTTTTTAAAAATATGTATACATTTTGGCACCCTCTGTATATCTCTATGAGGTTTTGATTTTATTTTCATTGGGTATACATTTAGAAGAGGGATTGCTGAGTTATACAGTGGTTCTACTTTTAACTTTTTTGAGGAATCTCAGTACTGATTTCCATACAAACCATACCAATTTATACTCCCACCCACAGAGTGGAAGTGTTCTTTATTCTCTATATTCTTGCCAACACTTGCTATCTTTTGTCTTTTTGATAATAGCATCTTAGCAGGTGTGAGGTGGTATCTCATCCCCTCATGATTAGTAACATTAAGCACCTTTTCATTCACCTGTTAGACATTTGTATATCTTCTTTAGAGAAGGGACTATTCACATCCTTTACCCAATTATATATTAAGTTCTTTGGTTTTATTTATTTGTTTACTATTGAATTCTGTGAGTTCATTATGTTTTTGGATATTAACCCTTTTCAGGTATTTGTTTTCAAATTCTTTTTCCAAATCTATAAGCTGGCTTTTCAAATTATTTATTGTTTTCATTGCTGTGCAGTAGGTTTTTTGTTTGATGTGGTCACACTCATTTATTTTTGCTTTTGTTGCATGAGCTTTTGGTGTCTAAACAAACAATCATTGCCAAAGCTAACATCAAAGAGACTTTCCTTTATGTTTTCTTCTGGAAGTTCTATAGCTGTACTTCTTTCATTTATGTCTTCATTTTGAATTACTTTTTGTGAATAATGTAAGGATCTAACGCGTTCTTACCATGTGAATTTCCATTTTTTCTTGGTACTGTCTATCTATCTATCTATTTATTTATTTATTGTTGGGTATTGTTTTGGAATTGTTTTCACTCATTGAGGGGACAAAGAACCAGTTTACATTGATTCCATTTGTTAGGTAAAGTCCCTCTTATAATTGAAGAGATTATCCTTATTCCCACTGTGTCTTGTTGATGCTTTTTTCCAAAAATCAGTTGACCATACATGCTTGGGTTTATTTGGCTGTATTCTGCTCCATCAGTTTATGTGCTTGTTTTTTAAACCAAAACCATATTGTTTTGATTACATGAGCATTGTAAGATGATTTGAAATCTGAAAGTATAATGTTTTCAGCTTTGTTTCTGGTTATTCAAGGTCTTTTGTAGTTCCTTATGAATTTTAGAATAGTTATTTCCATTTCTGTGAAAAATGTCACTGGAATTTTGGTAGAAATGGCACTGAATAAGTTTATTACTTTGTGTAGTATGGGTATTTTAACAGTATTAATTCTTTCACTGCATAAACATGAGATGTCTTTCCATTTTTGCGTCTTGTTTATTTTATTAATGTTTTTATCTTTCACTCTATGTTGTGGTGGATCACAGTGATTAATTTCCATATGTTAAAACAAACTTACATCAAGGAATAAATCCCACTTGGTGATGCTATATAATGTTTTATGTGTTGTTAAATTTGTTTATCTAGAATTTTTTTTAAAGGACTTTTGCTTCTATATTAGAGATCTTGAATCATTATAAAATAAATTTGGTAGTGTTTCCTTTTCTTCAGCTTTCTGGAAGAGTTTAAGAAGGATTGATATTAATTTTTTCTTTCTTTCTTTCTTTTTTTATATGTGTGAGAAATCAGCCATGAAAACATTTGGTTCTGGTATTTTCATTATTGAGAGGTTTCAAACTACTACTTCAATTTTATTTGTTATTTTCTATTTAGACTCTATTTGTTAATGATTCAAGCTTGTTAGGTTATGTTTTTAGGAATTTACTCATTTTTCTAGGTTATTCAATTTGTTGCTATGTTATTACTCATATTAGTTTCTCAAGATATTTTTTTTTTCAAGATACTATTTTTTTAGACATCTACTTTAATGTCTCCACTTTCATTTCTGATTATATTTGTTTGAATCTTCCCCCCTTTTTTTCTTAGTCTAGCTAAAGGTTTGTTAATTTTGTTTATTTTTTTCAAAGCACCAACCCTCAGTGTGTTTGCTATTCCCAAAGTTTTTTCTATTTTCTGTTTTATTTATTTATGCTTTGATCTTAACTTCTTCCTTTCTTCTTCTAAATTTGTGTTTATAGTCCATTGAGGCATACCATTATTTTTTTTATTATTAAATCATAGCTGCATACATTAGTGCAATCAAGTGGTAACCATTATATTTTTTAATTGATTTAAAATTTGATTTAATTTTTTAAATGCAGATAATTACTACTATCAACTTCCTTCACAGAATTGCTTTTGTTGTACTCCATAAGTTTTAGTATGTTGTGGTTTTCTTTTTGTTTATTTTAAGATATTTTAAAATTTCTTTTAGAATTCTTTTTTAATTCATTGTTTTTTATAAGTATTTTATTTAAATTCCACAAAATATGGAGTACTATGACATTTCCAGTATTTTGATTGTTATTGATTTCTAATTTCATACCATGTGGTAGGAAAAGATAAGCTTGATATAATTTCTCTCTTCTTAAGTTTGTTAAGACTTGTTCTGTGGCCTAACACACAATCCATATCCTGGAGAATATTCAATGTGTACTTGGATGTGCAATCTGCTGTTGTTGGAAGGAATGTCCCATGTATATCTGAAAGGTTCATATGATTAGTACAGTTCGAGTCCAATGTTATCTCACTTATTTTCTCTCTGGACTTTTTGTTGGCAGTGGGGTATTGAAGTTGTTATTTGTTGTTGACAGTCAGGTATTGAAGTTGTTATTTGTTGTTGGCAGTGGGGTATTGAAGTCTTTTACTGTTACTGTATTGATGTCTATTTCTCTCCTCAGATCTGTTTATATTTGCTTCCTGTATTTAGATGTTCTGATGTTAGATGTGCCTATATTTATAATTGGTACATCCTCTTGATGAAATGACTCTTTTGCCCTTTTGTCATTATATAATAAACTTTCTTATCTAATTTTGAAGTTTTTCACTTAAAGGCCATTTTATTTGATGTTAACATATCTATTCTTGCTGTTTTGTGGTTTCATTTACATACAACATCTTTTTCATCCCTTTATTTTTAGCCTGTGTATGTCTTTAAAGCTAGTCTTTTATAGGTAATATATAGTTAAATCTTGTTGTTTTAAAATTCATTCAGCTAGTCTATATCTCTTAATGGAATAATTTAATCTATTTACATTCAAGTAATTATTAATGTGAAGACTTACTATTGCATTTTTAAAATTGTTTTCTGTTTTGTACTCCTTTGTTCCTCTCTTACAATCTTCCATTGTGATCTGATGATATTCTGTAGTGTTATGCTTTGATTCATTTCTCTTTATCTTTTTAATATGTACTATAGGTTATTTTTTTGTGTGCTTTACCATGATGCTCACATAAAACTTCTCATAATTATAGCAGTCTATTTGGAGTTGATGGTAAGTTAATTTCCATTACTTACAAAAACTCTACACTTTGTTTCTACCCACATTTTATGTTTTTGTTGTCACAATTTACATCTTCTTATACTGTTTGTCCATTAATAAATTATCATAGCCATAGTTATTTAAAATATTTTTATCTTAAAAACAAAGATTACTTTTAAGCATCTCAAAATTTTTTTATCTTTTACCCATTATCCTAAAGTTATGTGATTTATACACCACAATTACAGAATTAAAGTATTCAAAGTTTGACTTTATATTTACCCTGATCAGTGATTATATCGCTTCATATTTTTCATATTAGTCATTAGCATTGTTTCATTGCCGCTTGAAAAGCTTCATTGATGTTAAGTCTAGTGGTAACGAGCTTTCTTATCTTTTGTTTGTCTGGGAAAAGCTTTATTTCTTTTCTAAAGGACAGCTTTTGCCCAATATTGTATTCTTAATTGGCAGTTTTTTACTTTCAGCACTTTAAAGACATTATCTCATTCTCACCTGATCTATAAAGTATCTGCTGAGAAATCCACTCAGTCCATAAGGACCCTTTATTTGTGATGTGTTAGTTTTACATTGCTGCTTTCACATTTCTCTTTATCTTTGACTTTGGGCAATTTGGTTACAACGTGTCTTTGGGTTGAACTTGCTTGGGAACTCTTAGGCTTCATGGATCTGATGTTTATATCTCTCTCTAGATTTAGGAAGTTTTCAGCCACTGCATTATCTCTTTACATAAGCTTTCTGTCCCCCTTGTCTTTCTACTTTCCTATCATAAGGTAGATAGTATTTCACTTAATGTTGTCCATCAGTCCCAGTAAACCTTTTTTACTTTTTGATTTGTCTAGATTTTTCTTTTTTAAACCTGTCTTCAGCTTTGAAAATTGCTTCTGTTGATTTATTGAGTTTTCTATTGAAGGTCTCTATTGAATTTTTCATTTTATTTATTGCATTATTCAGGTCCAGAATTTCTATTTGATTCTTTCTAATTACTTCTGTTTGTTGAATTTTTTGATATGTTCATGTATTATTTTCCATTACTTATTTGTGTTAGCTTGAATTTCACTGAATTTCCTTAAAAACAATTATTGGACTCTCTAGGCAATTGATATATGTCGATTTCTTTGAGTCAAGTATGGAAAAATTACTGTAATCATTCCATGATGTCATATTTCCTTGCTTTTTCTTGTTTTATTAATGGCCTTATGTTGATGTTTGTGCATTTGACATAGCAGTCCCCTTTTCCAGATTTTGTAGGCCGGCTTCAATGTGGAAAGTCTTATATCTGTGGGTGGACACAAAAGCACCAATCGGATTGGGGGCTGTCACTCTGGTTCCAGAGGAGTGCAGGGATGCAGTCTTGGTGCGGCTCTGACAGCTGCGATCATGAAAGGCAAAGACTGAAGTGGCTTCAGTGTCCAATGTTGCAGTTCCTAATGGTATTGGTCATAGCAGCATGGTCTACTGGGGTTCTCAGTAGTGAAAGTTGCTGGAATCCTTCTATTCTCCTTTTCTTCACAGAAGGAAGTCCTAGCCAAGGGGATCCCTTCTGGTATTGGGCCTGCTGTGGAGGTTCTGTGAACCTACGGTGCTACCAGAGGTGCAGGTGTGGGTGTGCCCAACTTGGTGCAGGGGCAGGTGCAGATCAGGCCTCAAGGTTGGGACACAGTAGACTCAGTTCCTGGGAGGAGGGCATAGCAGAGCAGTGACCCTGTCCCTGCTAGGGTAGAACACCAGAGTTGCTCCAGGAGTAGGGTGCACTGCAACAATGCCTCTGGTCCTGGGACGACTGGACACCACAGCAGCTCAGGTCAAGGAGCTGCCACAGCAAGGCTCGAGGGATAGCAAGGTACAGCAGCAACTTGGGCCAGAGATGGTGGGGGAATAGGTGACCCAAGCCCTGAGGGATGGGTTCCCACAATGACTGCTTAGACCTTGGATGTGGGTACAGCAGAGAAGCAACTCTGGTTGCAAGGCAGCATGGCGACATAGCAGTGGGTCACTGTGTAGGTGGGGGCAGGACATAGCTTCGGCTCCTTCTCTGGGGGGACACAGTGACTTAGTGACTCTCTCAGTGGGGCTTCATGCTTGAGAAGTCTGCACATGCCCACAGTGGTAATGGGGGCCATTGGGGTTCTCTGGTTGACCTTTTCCCCACAGGGAGAATCTCTCCGGCTCCTTAGCTGATCCCAGCTGAAGGAGGGAGTGGTCTGGCAAGGTCTTTCTGCATTTTCTGTACAGCACCCTCAGTTATGTTCTTCACAAGGCTTCTGCTGCTTCTTGGCTGAGAAAAGAGAAATTAGAATCTCCAGAGCATAGGATCTGAGTTGGCAGAATTTATGTATGTGTTTTAGAATACTCTGAACACTAGTTTCTGCCATTACTGATTTTATTAAGCCTAGTCATTTGCAAATGCGGCTTTTTGACCATTTTGACCTACAATTATGGTGACTTCATACGGTTCAACTTGATAGATTGAGAGTATTCAATCATATCTAGGATGAGAGGTTTTGGCGCAAAGCTTAAGGGATACAGAAACCCCGTTGTTTAAATATTTCTCTTCTGTTTGTCTCTCTGAAGAGTACTTTTATAGGTCATTAAAAATACTACTTTTTAAAAAGCCTATGGACAGTGTCATCTCAAGGAAGAACTCACAGGAACAGAAGGTCATTGATGACCTCTTTGGGAACAAATTCTTTTAAACTGATGGAAAAATGTGGCATGTACTGACTTATTGTTGTCATAATTTTTATTAAAACTGCTACTTTTTATTATGTGAGCTGTTAGAGTAATAGGCATGAATGAAATGACTCTTTAATGTAAAAGAATATTGATATTTACTTCTTTACCAATGATAATACTTAATTGAATCCATGAAACTTAAAACTATCATTAAAACACATTTTGACTTTTTTGATTGGTAAGTTTTTAAAATTTGAAAATATTTATTGAATAATTTGTTCCAACCCCCAAAATTCAGCAAATATAAACAATCACAGACAAAAATATGTGTACAAAAATGTTCATTGCATTCACACCAGCAATGTAGAAGTGTTCCCTTTTTTACACAGCTATGATTTAATAAAAAATAAAAATTAAAAAAAATTCTCAATAAATCAAATTGAACAATGGAAAAAAATGTTCATTGTAGCAATGTTGTATTTGAGGGGGAAAAAAGCGAAAATGCAAATGCCTTTCAGTTGAAAATGGATTTATAAATTAAGGTTTTATGATAGCTTGCTGTCTTAAAAACCGAGATTGATTTGTATTTGCTGACATAGAACATATCCAACATATTTTAAATGAATGAACCAAGTTTCAAAATTGTATCTTCTGATTCCCTTTTATGCATATTTATATAGGTTTCATGTATATGAATGGATAGATAATTAAGTGGGAATGAGAGAGAATATCTTGACTAGAATGGTGCCCTCAGGGAAGTGAAATTACAGGTACAACTGTTGGTACTTTTATTTTTTATTTTATAATTTTTCATAGACACCCATAAATATTTCATCACTTTTTTGGACTGATTTAAAAATGTATGATATGCATGTCTCTCTTTAAAATTAGGATTAAAATGCCAAGTTACAGCTTTGATTTGTTTTTGTTGTATTATCCATTTCCTTATTCTACACATTAACCTCAGAGTCAAAAACAGCTGAACTGCTTAAACTCCTGGCAGCAATATTCCAACAATTGCAGTGACCCCTGAAAAAGTGACTTAGAGATTTTTGCTTGGTCAATGAGATGTCTAGCTTTCTGAGTTATTTTCATTATTGATACCTGATTTGAGGGAGTCCTACCACAACTGATGATTTTTTTTTATTAAATCATAGCTGTGTACATTAGTGCAATCATGGAGTGCAATGTGCTGGCTTCCTATACAATCTGAAATATTTTCATCCAACTGTTTGACATAACCTTCATGAGATTTTCTTGGTTATTGTATGAAAACATTTGTATTCCGCATTTAGTAAGTTTCGCCTGTACCCTTCTAAGATGCACCATAAGTGTGATCCCACCATTTACCCTCTCTCCACCCATCCTCCCCCCTTCCCTTCCCTCCCTTGATGATTCTTTATACAAGGTGTCCCATAAGTCTTTTACAAAGAGGTGGCTGATACATAGAAAATATTTTGTAAATATTTTGTAATGAATATTTGTAAATACAGTACACTTAGCTATAATTTCCCATTTTTCCTATGTATGGAGAGTTTAGGGGTGACTTTTAGAACATCCTGTAATTGCATCAAAGATTTGTGAATTTTGGCCAGCTTCCTGTCAAATATTGCTATGAAAAGAAATATGCCTAATCTTTCCTGACACCAAATGTTCCCAAAATGACCCAGTTGTGGTCTTAAAAATGCTTACAACCATGACAGCCACATGGCAAGTACCAAAACTATTTTTATTTTTATTATTATTGTTTTATCATTGGGTATTATAGTAGTAGTATTCACAGAAGGGAAAACTAAGCTTCTGAGAGGGAAAATCTCAGAGTGAGTTAGCCACAAAGCCAGGAAAGTCACCACAGTAATCTGATTCCCTGTTGCTGGAATTTCAGAGTGCATATTGCTTTAAGGGAGTCTTTGGAAAGTTATATCAAATAGTCAGCCAGTCATTAAGCATCCCATCAGGGTCAAATGCTTTGGGCTTTGGACAAACAGGTGATTGCTGTTTTTTGATTAAAATCCTGGATCATCAAGATTCATTCTTAAATTCAAACTTTAAGATGGAATAACTCAGTTATACTGATGTCTCAGACTTTTCTGGGATCAAAGAGCATAGTCAAGTCAATGAAAAACGACAGCAAAATGGAATATATGGATCCCGATGAGGCAACACAGAGTAAGAAGCAGTGAACTAGAAGCTATGAATAGTTGTACCTACTTCTATAAAATGATATTTGACAATTCCAGATGTTTTCCAGGAAGAAAGTACTTTTTAACTTAAAATTTTTTTTCAAAAACAAAGCTATGTTTCATGTTTGTATTATTTAAAAAATACATAATGGTACACACTGTTATGTACTGTCTGTGTATACATCTGGATAGACCAGTTAGTGAATTATCTTTTAACAAGAAAAAGTACTTTGGAAGTTGTCCGAATTTTGCTTGATAACTACAAAACTAGCACAGAGAATATTATACTCAAGGAAGCTATCAATAACACTCACACCTCGTGGGGAAATATTTGTCATGGCTCCATTTCCTGTGCCTTGTTACTCGTGGTCCTATAATTTTCAATTATTATGAAACAGATACATCCACTATGACAAATCCCCTCTTCCCACAAAGAATTTGGAGAACAGAGAGACAAACTAAAATTTTAGCTTAAACTAACTAACTCAACATCTATTGGATATAGAATGTCTTGTAAGTTTAAAAACTCAAAAGAAATAATACACAAAATTAAGACCCAAGAATGATACAACAGAGCAGTATTAAGAGGCAAATTTTATGATGCTGTGACAGCACCATTTGAAGAAAAGAGAAAGAATGTAAAAGCAAAAGAGAGGTTGAGTCAGTCCTGGTGTGTATGTTTGTGTACATGTATGTGTGTGTGTGTTCATACATACATCCACTGACAGTGGGGGCAGAATAGCTCCCTTATTATAGGGAAAGCAGATGCCCGTAATAAGTTAAAATGAATTCACTGTGGTGTAAAATCTAGTCCTGAGTCTAAATAGAAATTAGCAACTTCAAATGCCTTATCAAAATTACCTAACTTAAGAAATTATTATATTAGCCAACTTTGTGAATTCTGTCAGTAAAAGGTGATGATCTATTGATTCTTAAGTCTACATAAATATCATATTTCTGAGGTGTCTCATAGGATGCATTTAAAAATATATGTATCTGTATTCTTGGCCAATATTTTACTATTGCAGATTCTATAAAGCAGACTCTAAGAGTACTCTAATTTTTCAGAAGTCAAAACATAGGTATATTTTTCCAGTGATTTTGAAGACACAGTGCTTATAGAATTTATGATTGCTGTGCAAGTAAATGTAGTATTCAAAGCCCCCTGAGTTCAGAAAGCAAAAGATAACTTGATAAATCTTTCCCATTTTTCTTTCTAATTAACCTACCACGTTTCTTTACTTTCCTTTAACAGGCATTTTTTTTCCTCAGTACATTCCACTGGAAATTTATATAGAAAAGAATTATAACTGAGAACAATTCCCAAATGCCCTGACTTCCTACTAAAGTGGAAAAAAGAAACATTGGCTACTTTTGTTTTAAAAAGTAAATTAATTTCTCAGACCTATTTATGTAGCCTGTGTTTTCATTCAGTACTTCTGACAAGAATTTATTTTAACCAGATTCGAAATTTCTTTATTTTTATATACAACATCTTCAGGTGTTGATTATAATAGATATTTGGATGGAAAATGAAATTGGATGATTCTGGCCAAGCCCGTTAACCTCATAGCACAGACAAAATGTACAAGTGGTACTGGATCAAGCATACTAAATGGAAAAATTGGCAGTGATGATAATCTAGTTAGGAGAAAATTTAAGTTCCAGGATCTTAAAGAAAAGGACATTATGCAAATCTATGAAATAGGAATTAATGCTAGAAAAGTACTTAGGTCCAATCCATCTTTTTGCCAACCAGAATACTTAGCTTCCTAGCAAAGCCATGGAAGGTTTAATGTAGCAGTATTTGACCAGAAACTAGAAGGGCATAGAAGATGGTCACAGAACTCTGGGGCAGCCTGTAAATTCTGCCGTGTAATGGAGAAATGAAAAAAGAAAGGATGTCTCAAAAGTAACTTTCAACGTTATCCTTTTTGCTTGACTCATTCTTGACGTTTTAATTTAGACCCAGTCATCACTTACCTGGACTTTTATAACATCCTCAGTAATTTGTCTTCCTGCTTCAAACTTCAATGTAACTCTAATTTGTCACTGAATTTACCATCTGAGTTAGATTTCTAAATTAGAAATCAGTTAAAATTACTTCTCTTGTTGTAATTCCCATGTGATTGATTCCTCAAGAAAGTTCTGTCTACTCGGCATAACCACATATAACCTTCTGTATTTGTTTCCCATCCATATTACTTAGTATATTTTTCCTTCTTCATCCTATCCTCCAGTAATATTTGACTATCTTCCTTTTAGCAAATGTTCCATGCAAATGCATGACTCTATTTTGTGTATCTGTAAAAAAAAATTAAATACAGAAAAGTGTGAAAGACAATTTAGAAGAAATGGTTATGTACGGTCATACAGAGTGCCTTAATGGACGTTTGAGACTCAAAAGAGGGAAGGTGGAGGGGTAGGAGATGCAAATTTACCTACTGGGTACAACGTACTCTATTCAGGTGATAGGTGTATTAACAGTCTAAACTTCTCCACTATGCAATTCATCCATGTAACATAACTACTGTACCCCCTAAATAAATAAGATTGATGTTCATAATTGTTAATGCAAACAAAAGGGGGGGGCAAAACCAACTATTTAAGCCCCCTGACAATTATATAGTATGTATAACATAAATGTGTTAACATACATATATGATATTATATAACAAAAATATAGAGTATCTATTTCCTCTTTAAGAAAATAATATCTAACACCAAAAATCTGCTGCTTTCATTTTTTAATTATTTCCTATAATTTTATTTGTACATTTTAAACATAAATTAATATTTGTATTTAAATATTACCTAAAAAATTTTAGCTTAAAAAATTATAGCTAATTTTATTATTCTTTAGTTGAACATTTATTTATTTTAGCCACTAATCATCATTTTAGCTTTAAATTGTTTCATGGACTTTAAAACATTTCTCTAAATCAACTATTCTTTTTGCTGGAATGCATCTTTTAGTAGTTCTTATGAAAATTATCTGATAATGATAATCATTCTTTTTGGCATGTTCGAAGATATCATTTTTAGCTAATTCTTGACTAGATGCTCATGATGAACAAAATTAAGGATTTGCATTAGTATTCTCACAAGTTAAAAATCTTACCTCAATAGTCTTTGATGTGACTCTGTTTGCTAAAATTATGAGTGGTATTTTTCACATGTCTTCCTTGAGTAAAAATGGGCTGTGACTGCCTTTTACTATATTGCCAATTCAGTTTTGTTATGACGTTTACGATGGTTATAAAGGTTTCATAATAACAAATGTTATACTACCTTCAAAAAATAATTTGGGATCTATTCTTTCTTTTTCTGTGATATGTATATATTTGTATAAATCGAAGTTATCTATTTCTTAAATGGTTGGCAGAATTTGCTTGTAAAACAAAGAATTTGCTTGTAAAAAAGGCTATTGTTTTTATTCTGGTTGCTGTTTACTTACTTCTAACTTAAAAAAAATGATCTCCATTGATTTTTTTGCACTGTGATCTGCATGACATTTGTTGAAACTAATTTTATGGACAAGTACATAGCCTACTTTCCTAAAAGTTTCTTATGTTTTAATAGATTTTGTTTTTTTGCAATTATAGAATTCAGGGTTATAAATGTTCCACTAAATAAAGTTTGTTAATTGAATTAAAAAAATTTTCCATATCGTTATTTATATTTTTGTCTGTATAATGTAATTACTACTGAAAGAATTGTGCTGAAGTTTCTTACTAAAATGATGGCATTGCCTGTATACTTCTTTATTAATGTATTAATTATTATTATTATTCTTTATTAAATCATAACTTTGTGCATTGATGAATTTATGGGGTTTAGGATACTGCTTTGATATACAATGTGAAATGCTTACATTGAAATAAGTAACACATCTATCACAATTATATTCATTTCTTAATAGTTTTGAAATGTACCATTGCATCATGCACATTAGGTGAGGTCCCCTCAAATATATACCATATATATACCATATCTCCTCTCTCTCCTCTTCCCTTCTACTTTCTGGACTATAGTTATGTTTTGCCATTCATATGAGTGTGTAGGTGATTATATATTGATTCATAGTAGTATTGAGTACATTGGATACTTTTACCCCCATTCTTGAGATACCTTACTAAGAAGAATATGTTCCAGCTTCATCCAGGTAAACATAAAAGATGTGAAGTCTCCATCTTTTTTTATGGCTGCATAGTATTCTGTGGTGTATATATACCACAATTTGTTAATCCATTCATGGGTCAATGGGCCCTTGGGCTGTTTCCATGTCTTGGCTAGTATGAATTGAGTTGCAATAAATATTCTGGTACAAATGTCTTTGTTGTAAAATAATTTTTGGTCATCTGGGTATATAGTAGAGGAATTGCAGGATCCAACAGTAGGTCTATGTTTAGTTCCTTGAGTGTTCTCCAAACTTCTTTCCAAAAAGACTGTAATAGCTTGCATTCCCACCAGCAGTGTAGAAGCATTCCCTTCTCTCCACATCCATGCCAACATCTGTAGTTTTGGGATTTTGTAATGTGGGCTAATCTTACTGGAGTTAGATGATAACTCAAAGGGATTTTGATTTGCATTTCTCTAATGATTAAGGATGATGAGCATTTTTTCATGTGTTTGTAGGCCATGTGCCTGTCTTCATCAGAGAAGTTTCTGTTAAAGTCTCTTGCCAACATAGAAATGGGGTTATTTGTTCTTTTCTTATTGATTAGTTTGAGTTCTCTACTCAAATGTCCAGTTATCAAACCTTTGTCAAAAGCATAACCTGCAAAAATCTTCTCCCATTCTGATGGTTGTCTGTTTACTTTACTAACTGTGCTCTTGGCTATCCTCCTCATGAAATATTCTCCCAGGCCAGTTTCTTCAAGTGTTTTCCCCACACTCTCTTCTAGATTTTTATAGTTTCATGCCTTAAGTTTAAATCTGTTATCTAGTGAGAATCAATTTTTGTTAATGGTGAAAGGCAGGGGTCCAGTTTCAGTTTTCCACAGGTCACCAGCCAGTTCACCCAGCACCATTTGTTAAATAGGGAGTCTTTCCCTCACTGAATATTTTTGATAGGCTTGTTGAAGATCAAATGAGGATAAGTGGATAGGTTCATCTCTTGGTTCTGTATTCTGTTCCATAAATCTACCGCTCTGTTTTTGTGCCAGTACCATGCTGTTTTGATCATGATAGATTTATAGTATAGCCTGAAGTCTGGTAATGTGATACCTCCTAATTTGTTCTTATTTCTGAGTAATGTATTTGCTATTCAAGGTTTTTTTCTGATTCCACATAAAACGAAGTACTATTTTTTCAAGTTCTTTAAAGTATGACAATGGTGCTTTAATAAGGATTACATCAAATCGTAGAATCAGGTGGGAAGTATTCTCTTTTTCTTTGCTTTGGAAAACATTGTATAATATAGGTACTAGTTCTTTAAAGGTTTGATAGAATTCGAATGCGAAGCCATTTGGTCCCAGACTTTTCTTTTCTGGGAGATTTCATATTGTTGATGTCATTTCAGTGATTGATATACTATTCAAAATTTCTAATTCTTTCTGGTTGAGTCTAGGAAGGTGGCATGCACTGGATCATCCATGGAAGAATCCATGGCACTGGATCACCCAGTATTGATCCATTTCCTTCAGATGTTCATATTTCTGGGAATAGAGATTTTTGCAGTAATCATTGAGGATTTTTTGAATTTCTGAAGTGTTTGTTGATATTTGTCCTTTATCATTTATGATAGATGATATTAGAGATTTTACTTTTCTATTTCTGGTTAGGTTGGTTTATCAATTTTGTTAATCTTTTCAAAAAAACAACTTTTTCTTTAAATGATCTTCTGAATGATCCTTTTATTTTCAATTTCATTTAATTGTGTCCTAATTTTGGTTATTTCTTTTCCTCTGCTGGGTTTGAGGTTGCAATGTTCTTCCTTTTCCAGTTGCTTGAGATGATTCATTAAGTTTTTGGCTTCCTTTCTTTAAGTTTTCTTGATGAAGGCTTCCAATGCTATAATTTTCACTCTTAGGACTGCCTTTGCAATATCCCATAGGTTTTGATAATTTGTTCCTTCATTACCATTTTGTTCCAAAAAATTGGTGATTTCCTTATTAATCTCATCTTTGACCCAGCTATCATTCAGCCTAAGATTATTTAGCTTCCATGACTTTGTTTGAGTATGAGAATTCCTGTTGCTATTGAGGTCAATTTTTATTCCATGGTGGTCCAAGAAGATACATGGAATAATTTCTATACTTTTAAATTTGCTGAGGTTAGATTCAAGGATATGACATGATCTATTTTGGAGGATGGCCCATAGGATGATGAGAAGAATGTATATTCAGTTTTATTAGGGTGAAATGTTCTGTAGAGGTATGCAAAGTCCGTTTCTTCTAGGGTCAGGTTTAAGTCTAATATTTCTTTCTTCAGTTTCTTCTTGGAGGATCTATCCAAAACTGTTAAAGGGGTGTTAAAATCTCTAACTATTATAGTGCAGAAAGATATCAAGTTATTCATATCCATTAGGATCTGCTTTATGAATTGAGAAGCATTCTGGTAGGGTGCATAAATGTTAATTATCAAAATCTCTTCATATTGGGTATTTCCCTTAACAAATATGTCATGACTTTCCTTATCTTTCTTTATCTTTGTTGGTTTAAACCCAATTGTATCTCTTACTAAAATTGCAACCCCTGCTTTTCTCTGGTTTCCATTTGCATGTATTATACATGTCCATCCCTTCACCCTGAGTCTATTTTTATCCTTTAAGGTAAGGTGAGATTCTCAGATATCCAGTCTGAGTTTATGTATCCAGTCAGCCAGCCTGTGCCTCTTTAGAGGACAATTTAACCATTCACATTAATGAGAGAATTGATAAGCCTGGTTGTGTTTTGGGTGTGATGATTTTTGGATATCCAGTGGACATTTTTAATCCTTTCACCACTGTGGTGAGTCGGGTTTTGTTCAAAATTTCTGGGTGAGTTTACTTTGGAGGGAGAGCATTGTGCTGGTCATTGTGGGGGATGGGTCTGGAGAGAATATCCTGGAGAGCTGGTTTAGTCATGACAAATTTCTTCAACATGTCTATGCATTAAAGTATTTGATTTTTCCATCATAAATGAAACTCGGTATAGCTGAATACAAGATCCTGGGCTGGAAGTTGTTTTGTTTTAGGAGATTGAAGGTTGATTGCCATCTTCTTCTGGCTTGAAACACTTCGGGTGAGAGATCTGCATTCATTCTGATATACTTCTCCCTTTGTAGGTGATGCTTTTCTTACATCTGACTGCTTACAGAATTTTCTCCTTTGTCTTAACTTTGTCAAAGTTAATCACAATGTGTCTAGGAGATGCTTTATTTGGATGGAGTCTTCCTGGGATTCTGAAACCGTGTGCTATCTATAGCACTATATCTCTTGCAATGCATGGGAAATTCTCCTCCAAAATCTCTTGGAGTAGAGCATCTGTACCTGTAGGGCCATCCTTTTCTCTTTTGGGAATTTCTATAAGATGAATGTTTGGAATGATCCCACAACTCTCTCAGGGAAAGATCAGTTTTTGCTCTCCATTTGTCTTCCTCTTTGAGTGTTTGGGAATGTTCAAAAGGTTTGTCTTCAGTTTCAGAGATCTTTTCTTCTGCCTGATCAACTCTATTACTGAGAGATTCTACTGTATTTTGGAGCTCCTCAACTAACTTTTTCATTTCCTTGAGATCTGATATCTCTTTTTTTCTCATTATGTCCATAACGTTGGTGACTTGGGCTTTGAATTCATTAATTTCTAGAGACAACTTTAGAACTATTCTTTGTAATTCAATTCCTGTCTTTTCTTCCATTCTATTTATCTTATTTGCAATCCATATTCTGAATTCAATTTCTGACATTGCTGTCATTGGTCTATGCATGGCATTTTCAGTTGTATCTCCTTTGTCATTTCTTCGGTGATGATCTACTCTGGTTATTTATGTTGCCAGAGTTTTTCTGTTGGGTCCACACCATGTTTATTTTCCACTGTTTGGTTATTAGAACTGGTAGGTTGAGATTGAATTAGGGTTCCCAGGTAGTAGAGATAGCCCCTTACCAAAGTGCTAGGCTTTGTAATTGTGGTTTTTCTCCTACAACCTTATAAATACCCCTTTCACACTTTTGGCCAGAGATTCTGAGGACCTACTTTCTGAGATAGCAAAAGCTAGCTCTCTTTTGGTATCATCCAACCTCTATCCTATCCTAGGAAGCCACAGTATTAGGTTTAAATCTTGACTGTGAAGAGATACAAACAGCTGCAGTGGCCAGCCCCCACCCTTCAGTTCTTTTCCACTACAGAACTTCAAAGGTCAACCTCAGAATGTCCCTGAGTGGACAGCCCCAGACATGGGTTCCAGTTAAATTGTCTCAGGCAGTGCAAACCCTGCTCATCAAGGAGGAGTTCAAGGGTGTCCAATAGCACAATTGGAGCCAGGATTCACACTCCCACTCACCAGACTCAGTCCACACTGTTGTCTGCTTCTCTGCTCACAGGCCCAGCTGGAGCCAGGGGCCACGTCCCTGCCCACCAGTCTCAGTCCACACCCAGCTAGCCTCTGCTTGCCAGACCAGTTGGATTCAGGGGACCATGCCCCTGCCTTCCAGTCTCAGTTACCTGCCTGGCATGCTTCTACTCACAGACTCTGTTAAAGTCAGGGGACCACACCCCACCTACAGGTCTCAGTCCTCACATAGTAAGCCTTTGCTCACCAGCCCTGCTGGAGGCAGGGGACCACACCCTAGCCCTCAGGTCTTGGTTCACACCCAACAAGCCACTGCTTGAGGGTTCTGTTGGAATCAGGGAGGGGACCACGGTCTTGCTCTCAGTTTGCAGTTTACGCCTAGCAAGCCTGTGCTCATAGGCCCAGCAGAGGCTGGGACCAGCCCTGTCTGCCGAACTCAGTCCACATGGGGCAACCACTCTTCCCCTGTGGGGAAACCTACTTGGGTTTTTGCCTCCCATCCGAACAGCAGAAACCAAGTGTCAACATCACCACAGGCCAAGTGTAGTCATAACCAGGAACTGCTCCTCCTCCAGCAGAATGTCCCTTTCTTCCCACACCCTCTTTCTTCTCCGTTAGTCACAATGTGCTGGTTTTATATACAATTTGAAATATTTTCATCAAACTGGTTAACATAGCCTTCACAGCATTTTCTTAGTTATTGTATTAAGACATTTATATTCTACATTTTGTAAATTTCACATGTACCCTTGAAGATGCACCATAGCTGTGGTCTACAGATGTTGTTTAAAAAGAGAGTAAAATTTATATGTTAGACTGTTAACAGGATAATCTTGTTTTAGCTGGTTCAGTGATTGCATTTATACTGTGGACATCTTTCTTATCTTTTAACCTTACCTTAGTATTCTCCCAAATATTTGGCCTATTTTATATTTCTTCAGATAGTTCTTTGATTCCTGTTCCTTAGAATATCCAGACAGTAACATCCTAATATTTGGTTCTTTAAATTTTTTACGAGAGGTTTTTATAAAACTGAAATGAAAGACTAAGTACCAGAGAAAATGTTATGATGCCACAGACCTGTTATTTGTGGTCAGTTGAGCATAAGTTAGATCTCTGCATCCAAACTGCATCTTCTCATCTGGAAAGCTGCAACCAAAGGCCACCTTTGAGCTTAGTTTCCTGTGTTTGTAAAAGCTTAGTTTCCTGTGTTTGTAAAATAACAATGGAAATAACAATACTTGTATCAATTAGATGCTGTAGCAAAAGAATAAAAAGCCCACATAAACTACTTAAAAATAAGAATGGTAGGCTCGGTGCCTGTGGCTCAAGCGGCTAAGGCGCCAGCCACATACACCTGAGCTGATGGGTTAGAATTCAGCCCGGGCCCACCAAACAGTAATGATGGCTGCAACCAAAAAGTGGCTGGGCGTTATGGCAGACGCCTGTAGTCCCAGCTACTGGGGAGGCGGAGCCAGGAGACTCGCTGGAGCCCAGGAGTTGGAGGTTGCTGTGAGCTATGATGCCATGACACTCTACCCAGGGTGACAGCTTGAGGCTCTGTCTCAAAAAAAAAAATAAAATAAAATAAATAAGAATAGTAACTATCTCTCATAACAGGAAATCCTAAATCAAGGACACCCTGGTTTAAACAGTTGCATGCCAATGTGGGGGAGGGGTCAGGTACGTGCAAAAGCAAACTGTTCCTCACCTCCTCTGTTGGTACGTAACTGTGACTTCAGGAGAGCCCCAGCTTCTCTCCAGCCACGTTATGCCATCTGCAGGGTTATCTCCTATCAGACAGATATCACACCTAGAAAGGACACTGTTTAAACAATGAAGCGGAGAAGACCTTTGGGGGTTTCTCTTTTTATGTGTCTTATAGGCCGAATTGTGTCCCCTTTAAATTCTTACATTAAAGTCCTAACCCCCAGCACCTCAGAATGTGACATATTTTGAGGAAAGGGTCTTTAAAGAGGTGATGTGGGTTAAATAAGGTCACTGGGATGGGCTTTGACCCAATAGGACTGGTGTTCTTCTAAGAAGAGTTTAAGGTGGATCTAGGCAGAGGAAGGACCGTGAGAAGACACGGGAAGGAGAGATGGCCGTCTGTCAGCCAAGAAGTCAGATCCCAGAAGAAAGCAACCCTGCCAATACTTTAGTCTTGGATTTCTCATCTTTGAAACTATGAGAAAATAAATTTCTGTTGTTTAAGCCACCCGGTCTGTGGTAATTTGTATGGCAGCCCCGACAAACTATCCCAAAGTGTGAGGAAAACTTCTTCCAGAAATCCCCTCACTAGATGTCCTGACAAAGCATTGGCCACAGTTGTGTCCCCTGTCTGTTCCGGATCCACTCACGAGCAAGTGAATTGGGATTATTATAAGTGACACAATGAAGTTTTTGGAATATCACGGCCACCAGAAATAAAGGAATGGATTATATTAGAAAGAACAAGAGAGGTTGTAGCAAAAAGAATTGACCCCATGAGATATTTGTTATATTGTCTTACAAGTTGTGAGAATTAAACAAGAAAACCCTTGAAACAGTACAGTGCCTGGTGCATTACATTTATCGTTATTGTTGTTATTAGTAAATTTCATTTAGCTGGAGTTCACAGAATCCATGTCTGGCAATTCTTTCAAGGAAAATATTTTGTTAATTCAATAATATTAATACTACTTTTGGGGTAAGAACATCTGTTATACAACATTCCTGTGTTCCACAAGCACTTTTGTAGTATGATGCTAGCATAATTCTAATCATTGTATTAGTAATCTTATTCTAATTTTCTCATTTGAAGAAAGAATTACACAACAGCTGATAATTTGCTTATATCCAAACCCATTCCCTTTGTTAAGAAATGCTTGCCTGAATTGCAATACATAGTTTATAGTGTGTTGAAAGGTGGCCTCCAGAAAGATAGTTTTATGTTTTAAATCCTGAAAGAAGTAAATGTTACCTTTATTGGAAACGGAGTCTTTGTAGATTAAGTTAAGGATCTTGAGATGAGGAGATCATCTTGGCCTATCTCAGCATGCACTGAATCCAAAACCTAGTGCCCTCATGAGAAACATAAGGAGACATGGATAGACACCAAGGTGATGCAAAGCTGGGGGAGGTGCAGAGGGAGCTGTGGACGCAGCCAAGGAATGCACTTAACAGTGAGGAGCTGGACGAGGCAAGGAGGGGTCCTCCCCCAGAGCCTCCAAAGGGAGTGTGGAGGTCTTCATTTCAGACTCTGGCCTCCACAGTTGTGAGTGGATAAATTTCAGTTGTTTTAAGCCACCAAGTCTGTAGCCATTTGTTACAGCAGTCTTGGGAAGCGGATGCAAACCCCACGCCTGTTGACCTCAATTATTGTGATATATCCATTGGTGTGTGTAATTCCTGAATTATTTATTGTGATTTTTTTCAAAGCAAGTTTCTATGTGGGATTTATTTTGGAGAAAGCAAAAGATGAAACCAACTGGAGATACTGTATGAACATGAATCTGAGTGTCTAATTTGCCCCAACTTTCTTTTTTATCTTCTCTGAGGCTGCCTTGCTAGAGAATAAGGTCTTCTTTTAGATGTCAGGTTTCACAGATGACCACATGCTTGATACATACTTTTACTGTCTGTGAGTGGGAAAATAAATTTTCACCCAAAGTATTTTGAAAGCATTAATAATAATAATAATAATAATAACAACAACTTTCTTTTGTTAACATTGAGCCTCCATGAGTCTGTAGTCCATTGAACCACTTGGAATTACCCATCTTACACTCCCCACCCCGAAAGTCTCCATTTCTGGGTAAGAGAAAGGAGAGAAAAAGAGAGCAAAGGATATTGACTTGTTCCTTAAATGACAAGTACAGAATTATACTTCAAAAAAGGAAAACTTTTGTCATTAATCTCCATGTTTTCTAACTTTCAGGTAAGTTTTATCTTAGATCACCACATATAGCAACCAAATAATTTGGCAATTCTTATTATGTGGCTTCCAGTACCCATGTACCCAACAAAGTATGAATAATTCTGACATTATAACAGCAAAGCTTGATATTTGGAGATTTAAAATAAACAAACCCTAGGGAGGGGGAGGTGCAGATAGGAGGGTGATTGGCGGGATCTCACCTAGTGTACCCAACCCAAGGGTGTTCAGCACACCCTCTGGATGAAACGCTTTTCTATAACTTGAACTTTACCTTGGAAGTGAGACCTATGTAACCTAAAAGTTTGTATCCTCACATTAATTTGAAATAAAGAAAAAAGTAAGAGCTACTTACTTCAAAGAATAAAAGTAAATTTAAAAAATCCTAAACTTTTATACTTGATCTTAGCCAAAAGGCCTAGAGGTGATGAAAAAAAAATTAAACTTTTAAATCGGATCAGGTATATACTAGCAAGATGGCAGGCTGTGTGCTATGATTATTGGAAAATAAAAGTCTCTCTTTTGGAGTCTCGCAAAAAACATTGAATAAAGTATTGAAATGTCTAGAAGTATTCAGTGTTGAATTATATACCAAATTCTTTGGATTTCTAGTCTTGACTTTACATAGAGGACTTTTGTCTTCCATCATTTAACATCATTCCAGGATGACATACAGTAGTATTTTTGTATTTGAAATTTGGCTTGGCTTTGTCTGTTTCTTGGTATTCATGCTAATGCTCTACAGGCTATGAGTAAAACGTATCCTTAATCAAGTGCCAAGGTCAACCTATAAAAAAGAATAGCAAAACTCTCTTGAGAGTGTAGGTATACTTTGTGAAGATTATTTTAAGGGCCCCAAATATCGACGATGTAGCAACCTCAAGAAATTCCTGCCATTAATATGGACTTGAAGTTTTCTCTAAAGAAGAAAAGGAAAATAATTAATTTCTCTCAGGAATTTAATCCAAGGTAATTCACACATTAAAAACTTTATTTAATTACTCTCACTTGGTTCTATCAAGGAGCAGCATGTTCTGGCCCATGGTGGTACTGAAGTATTTATTCTAGTTTCAAAAGGAGGAGATTTTTCTGGACACAGATGTCTAAGCAGTTAACATCCTGACCTTCTTAAGTTGCTAAGGAAATAGGAAAACTTAAACTCTCTGCAAAACTAATTTGCTAAGTTCTCTGTTTCCAGTTTGATTGTAACTACCTACTGTCAGCTATTGGTTTTTCCTTCCCTAGACCCACATCTCTTTTTGATGCTGCTTCAAGCTCTTAGTCTTTGATAGGATAGTAATATGAAAGATCTGTTTGATATCATCTCTAATAGTTTTACTTGACTTAATTTCTTACTTGCAACAATGACGTTGTAGAGAAGATGTATAGGAAAATTTTGTTATAATTTTGATTTTAGTTATGGCAGACAGGTATTTTTCCTATACATTTGTAATCTATGTGCTTTGAGTGCTATGAAATAGATGGCATATTTCTTTTGCATCATTTATGTATACTTATACTAGGGAAATTGCTGGGGGAAATTCAAAGAAACTTGAGAGTAGTACCATGTTGGGTGAAAAGAAATGTGCATTCACATAAACTGTGTCTCAAGATAGAATTAATAACATACGTAGTACAACTAGATAAATGAGAAATAGTCTTTCCCTAATTAGAGTAAACAGAGATGTTTAAAATTCTGCCTTTAAAAATAGGTGGTGTGTCATTCAGTAAAGACAGAGGTAATGAATTTGGAAGAGAGTGTATGAGAGTAAGGAAGGGCAGCTTCACGTGTATGAGTGCAAAAGGTATATCTATGAAGACAGACAAAAATGGCAAGGCTGGATCAGAGAGTTTGGCTTGACAAGTCCACCTAGGACATGTTGTTAAGAGGCCCTGAGTACTTACCAATTATGAATCAAGGAAGCTACATAAATTGGTTTTCCTTTTGGAGAATTCATATGGCTACCACACACAGACTCTAGTACAGCAAACTTTTACAATATTATCCACAGAGCACCCGCATCAGAATCACTTGGGGATGCTTATTAAATATGCCAATGATGTAAGCTTTTGATTTAATTGGAAGGGAGAACTGGAAGTGATTCTTATCCACAAGAAACTTGGGAATTACAGGTACGGAGGAGAAAGTGCTGAGAGATCATAAAACCAGTTAATCAGTAACTGCAATGTTCAGGGGGTAGATTATGAAAACCACACGTCATGTAAAGAAAGGAAAGAATAGGTATTAGGTTGAGATAAATCTGGGGCTAACTCCCTCTCTGTCACTTTGAACTTTTTATGGCCCTAGACATATTTCTTTGAGTTTCAGTTTCCTCATCTATAAAATGAGGTTAATGTTGCCAGTTCATAGTATTTAAAAACATTTGCAACATGTAAGAATACCTTGTACAGAGCATATAAAGCAGTTTCTTAAAATGTGGTTCTTTTTTTCTTTATCAAATTTGGGTGATAAATGCATGGATATATGAGATTCTCCAATCTCTAAATAACCTTGGAGATCTTGCCTTCACCATTGGCTTAATTATCACCACATCCAGTTGACTTCATGTTCATGTGTTTAGATTGAATCTTTCTTCTAAGATCCACATTGTCAACTTAGATTCTTGGGATGGCTCAAAAACTGCTCCAACTTAACGTATTATAAAATGAGCTAATGATTTTTCTTGTAAACTTATAGCCTTCCAGTATTTCCTGGTTTGGTAAAGGTTTTCACTATTCATTAAGTGAATAGTGAAAACCACAAACCACAAACTCTGCCCATCAATTTATGAGTAGATTAACAAAATGTGGTATACATATACCAGGGAATACTACTCAGCCATGAGGTGACTTAGTGCCTCCTGCAACAATTTGGTGAAACTGGAGACCAGTACCTTAAGTGAAGTCTTTCAAGAATGGAAAGACAAATACCACATGCATTCCCTATTAAATTGTAACTAACCAGTGAGCATACATGCACATAGAAAGAAGTAAAACTAACAGAAATCAAGTGTCGGGGGGAGGGGAGGATGGACAAAGACCTACCTGATGGGTTGGTTCACTGTAGTGAACACTATTGGAGTGATGGGCACACTTTTAACCATGACTCAGTATTATAAAAGTGACCCATATAACCGAAAATATGTGTTTCTCCAAAATACCTTGAAATAAAAAAAGGAGAGACTATAAAGTGTATTGGGGCTGAATTTCAATGCCTGACCTTATGCCCCCACTTAGCTAGCTTTCTATGACATGGATATTTCATTTGATTATATTTAACCTCTTTTAAGTCCTTGTAAGAATAGCTTTATAATGCTCACTATTCCTTCATGACAGGGTTTAAATTTAAGCTAGCTTCTAGAAAAGAAGGACTGTATCTCATTTATCTTGGCATCACACAAACTAGTTCACTGCCTGCTAAAGATAAGCAATCAAAAAATGGAAATGGAAAAAAAATGGAAATGAAAGCAATTTATAAATGGTAAAATATCAATATCTTCCTTCCTTCATTTTGGAACATTTTAAACGTATCTACTCTGCTGCTTGTTTTTATAAGACTATAAAGCAGTGGATAATAATAAATTATTTCAGCTCTTCTGAACACAGCTCAAGAAGTCATCTCGATGTGATGATGCATTTAGATCATGCATGAGTCACCTGCTGCTCGTGCTCACGCTGCTAAAATGTCAGCACCCTCAATTAATGGGAGAGATTAAATTGGTACAATGCGAATAATACAGTAGAAGTACACATGGTTTTCACTGAGTTATTACTCTTTTTAAATGAGGCCTATCATTATGTCATCTATGGATCTAAAAATTGCCTAATATCTGAATAATTGGGTTGTATGGAGTGGGGTTATGCTTATTCCCTAGTGATTATAAAACTGGTCTAGGTAAATATAATATTCAAAGGCTTATCGTAGGGACTAATTTCTGTAATGAGCACTGAATTGTGTTTTCTAGAAAACAGAAACTGTCTCAAACTAGATTGTGATTATTATATAAATCTGATTCAAATGGAGAATTATGTTATGTATGCAAATGAATGTGTTTTGTGATTCCCTTGAGCATAATTATATTTGCCAAAAGAAAGAGAAGCTTGGGGTGGGGGAAGGGAAAAGCAGAGAGAGGGGCGGGGGTGGGGGGCAGGTAACGTGTGTGTGTGTGTGTGTGTGTGTGTGTGTGTGACACACCTTTTGGGGGGTGGGGCACAATTATAAGAGAGACTTTACCTAATAAAAGCAAACATTGTAACCTGATTCTTTGTACCCTTAATGAATCCCCAACAAAAAAAAAAGAAAGAAAGAAAAGTTTTAGATTTCCTAATCTTGTTGAGAAAGACTGAAAAATGATCAAAAATTCAAAATTGTCTAACTTGACAGAATTTATCTTGTGTTCTTATGACTGCCAGTTAACTCCATCTAAAGCTCTTTCTCAGAAACCTTTTTTCAGAGTTCCTCTAGAGGGCTATTCCTGAAGGCAGTTTAGTGATTGAAAGCTCCTTTCTGATGTCTAAGATTCAGGGAAGCTACACGACCAAGCTTTCACCTTAGACTTGCTGGAAAATTTATTTTGGTAAGAATACAAAGTACAGAACTGAAAAACAAAAAGATGTCTTTGTAACAAAAACCTCATGGGATAAGAATAAGTAGGAATTATAATTGTCTTTCTCCTGGGTGTCCCAGATTGCTGGGTGAACTGACACCCAGCAATTCTCATTTCAACTGAATTATTCCCCTTATTTCACTCCATCAATGCTTTGAACAGAAATTCCTGTTAGAGATTGAAAAGGTGCTACAAAATGGGAAAGGCTCTTAAATGGGACATTAATTTATGCAGCAAGGGTTGTTGTCATCCAATGAATTATGACACAAGTACCTTGGTTCCTTTATGGACGTTTATTGATGAAGGTGATGATGGCAACAAACACAAAAAAGAGGTTAGAAGAATCCTAGCCAGTGTGTTCTTAACTGCTTTGTCCGAATCAGCCCTGGCGCTTTACAGAAAGCCCTCTGGTACAGGTACGGGGTTCTTCTCTTAGTGGCTGAAGCCACAGGGTGGTTATAGGGGAGCCACGGATCACCTCCAGCTCCCTTTAGTCCTAGATGAATTCTTTGGCTGGAACCAGAAACCAAACTGACACCAGGCAGGTGACCCAGAGAAAAGCACACACATTTTATTAGTTTTATACACACATCTGAATCTTCACAAGAGAATGAAGTATGAAGAATGAAGTATGCTTTTTCACAAAGAACAATAAATCAAAAAGAAATGATAGAACAAAGGGTATCTGGCTAGAAACAGTGAATTTCTAGGGAGGTCACTGGGAGAAATATGGGGCATGTGGGGGAAGTGTACAATTAGTGAATGTTAAGGACTACTTGGTTAAGCATGTTTTTTCAGGTTCACTGCAGTCCCCCAATACCTGGTGACATGCCCTATTTTTTTCTGCCCTGGTATGAGGCGGGTACCCTTCCTAGAGGAAACTCTATGCCTTGTATGCAAGAAGAGAAAGGTCAGTTAGCCCTTTCTGAAAGTACAACTTCTCCAATGCTGTCAGCTTTGAAATAGTCAGTATACCAGGTAGGCACATTTAGAGATGGCACATACTTCATTTATTCTGCAGAGACCTTGATACTTTCGTGAATACATTCTCACAGAAAACTATGAGAATACAAACTGTCACTTTTCTGGTAAGAAATTTAGCACTATTGGAGCGGTGCCTGTGGCTCAGTGAGTAGGTTACTGGCCTCATATACTAAGGGTGGCGGGTTCGAACCCAGCCCCAGCCAAACTGCAACAAAAAAATAGCCGGGCGTTGTGGCAGGCACTTGTAGTCTATAGTTCCAACTACTCCAGAGCTGAGGGAAAAGAATTGCCTAAGTCCAAGAACTGGAGGTTGCTGTGAGCTATAACGCCATGGGACTCTATGAGGGTGACAAAGTAAGACTCTGTCTCTAAAAACTAAAAAAGAAATTTAGCACTATTTATCAAAATTTCTTAAAATTAATATCTAAGAACCCATCCTAAGAAATGGATTGGAGATATGTGAAAGATTTATGTGTAACTATTCACACACATATTTATAAAAAATGAAAATATGACTCAGCGCCTGTAGCTCAAGCAGCTAGGGCACCAGCCACATGCACCAGAGCTGGGGGGTTTGAATCCAGGCCAGGCCTACCAAACAACAATGACAACTACAACCGAAAAACAGCCAGGCACTGTGGTGATTGCCTGTAGTCCTAGCTACTTGGGAGGCTGAGGCAAGAGAATCTCTTAAACCCAAGAGTTGGAGGTTACCGTGAGCTGTGATGCCCTGGCACTCTAGCCAGGGTGACAGCTTGAGACTCTGTCTCAAAAAATAGAAAAAAAAAGAAAAGAAAAGAAAAGAAAATATGAAAAAGACATAAAGGACTTAAAAATATCCAAATAAAGGTAATTATAATAATATGATGTTGTTATAATTGACAGCATTAATTATCATGTGTTTAACAGAAAATCATATCATTCAACTGGGGAATATTTAAAGTAACTAGAGAGAACACACATCTAGAATATTATGTAACCGTTATAAAAGAATGAATTCCAGCCATGCCAGATGACTCAGGGTTTCTTTGATACATGCGTATATAGGTGGATAAAAGGCAAGATTCAGGAAGTACTTGTGATATGATTCTGTTTGGGTAAAACAACGCAAGGATGAAAAACCTCAAACTCTGTACATCTGGATTCATGTATACATGCATGCATCTATGTACATAAATATAATTGGCAAAAGGATATTGAGCCATCATATGGATGACCTTGTAGCAGAGGATAGCTGATATTCAGTGAAAAGTGGGAAAGTAAAAAAAGAAAAAATATATTTAAAATAGCACACGAACATGAGCACATTTTTGGGTAAGCAAAATTATGCATGTTTAGATAAGTGAATAAAAAAATAAATACAGTATTTAAAGTCAGCCTTTTGATGACATTTAACACGGCGGGGGTGGGGTGGGGGGGTGGGGAATGCCTAGCCTATGTCAGTGTGTAAGAACAAGATACAAAATATCCTATTTGTGATCCAGTCTTCATCTTTTTTTAAAGACTATTCTGTTCCAGGTTGCCGATGACTTCTATCTTGCCAAATTCAATGGATCCACCTTTTAGATTATTATTTTTTATCTCTAGCACTGAACAGAGTGACCACTTTGCTTTCTTCCTTTTTTAGCTTATCTTACACTTCTTGGAGTTTCCTTCTGTGTCATTGATCTTTCCTTCCTGATCTCCTATATTTACAGACTATTCATGCTCCTTTTGGTGTGTGTGATCTCAAAATGTTGGCATGTCCCGGGGGAATGCTGGCATCTCGCCTCTCCCTTTCTTGTACAATCTCCCTTAGTGATCTCATACAGTCCTATGGTCTGAAGTTCCTTCCAGATTGATGACTACTTCCGAATCTCCTACACAAGATACATCAATCCAACTGTCCACTTGACATCTTCTGTCCACCCATCCACCTTCTTCTCTCCAAATCCAACTTTCTGCTTTCTGATCTTGCTGCTCAGCACTCACATACTCATTTGTACCCCAGAAGAAACCAAGCATTATTCTTGCTGCTTCTCTTTCCCCCACATCTCACTGGGTGGCAGGTTCTGTTGTGTGTACCCTGGAAACAGTTTCAGTTCCCCTGCTCCTGAGTCCTTACTTCTGCCATCTTTTGTTTGAGTAAACCTTGTTGCTCTTCTACTCATGACTGCAATGATCTTCTTGTGCGTATCCTGCTTTTGCTTTTACCTCTTAAAAGTCTGTTCTTCTTCATCCAGTAGTCAGGTTGATCTTTTAAAAATGCAGGTCAGATCATATTAGTGAGCTGCTCATCGTACTCCTATGCCATCCATTCCATGTAGACTAATACTCAGGATACTTTGTTTTACTGAGCCCTATGCAATCTATCACTGTGACTTCTCTGGCCAGTATGACTCTTCCTGTCCCCCACAGGAAACTGGGGCTGAATTGAGCCATGCCTGGGTTCCTGGAACATGCCAGTCCTCTCTAAGACCCTAGCTAGCTGTTCACCTTTCCTGGAATAACTTTCTTCTTGATCTTCTACCTGGTTCCTTCTTCCTTCCTCTTTGGAGAAGTCTTCTTGACAATCTAAACGAGGCCCCCAAGCACTCCCTCTACTTTTTCTAAACTCACTCCATTTTATTTCTCCAAATTGCAGTTATCGCTGCAAGACATTTATGTTTAACCCATTTGTAATTTGCTTTTCTGTGTCAGAAGACTGTGTAGGAAGGACCACTGCTTTGCTGATGGACCTTACCTTGACATATAATAGATGCTCAGTAAATAGCAGTTGAATGGATAAATAAATAAGCGCTGAATGTTATAAACAGGTTTCTTTATACGTAATTTGAGGTTAATATGTAATAGCATCCATATCTTTGAAGGAAAGTAACATTTATTGAAAAACAATATGTTTTATACCATATTTTAAATTTCAATATATTTATATTCATTTAGCTTTCAAAATAATTGTGTGGGTCAGGTGCCATGTCTCATGCCTGTAATCCTTATACTCTGGAGGCAAAGTCAGGTGGATTGCTAAAGCTTAGGATTTCAAGACCAGCCTAAGCATGAGTGAGACCCCCATCTCTAATTTAATAAAAAATGAAAAACTGAAGCAAGAGGATCACTTGGGCCCAAGAATTTGAGGTTGCCATAAGCTATAATGTCACCCAGGGTGACACAATTAGATGCTGTCTCGACAACAACAACAACAGCAGCAACAAAAAATAACTAAATAATTGTATGACTTCAGTACAGTCCTCCATACTGTAAGTAAAAAAAATCATGAGGCTTGAAGACATGAGAAATGGAGGGATATCCAGGCAAGTATTGAAACACAAGTTTATTTGCTTCTGAAATCCATGCTTTTTCTAAAACACCGGCACCTCCTTGACTTTTTACTGCCTCTCACACAGTAACCAGTTCTGAATATTGCTCCAATTAAAAAAAATTAAAATATTTCTCTGTTCCTTTCTTTGTAAGTTTCAGATGTTTGTCAGGGATTGTCATAAGGCTGTCTTGCTTCCCTCCTTATAAACTTCGGCTATGTTTCTTATGTGGGTCTGTGTTATTTTTTTCAAAATCTAATTTTCATTTTGTGTTTACTGTTTTTTCATTCATATTTGCTTTTTCATTCCCTAAAATTCTCTTCTCCTGCTTCTGTCTCTATAAGTTCCTAGAATTTAGCTGCTGCTCCTCTAATCTTTGACCTCTTATTTTTAGGAGCTTGCGTATGTTTAAGACAATCCCTATCCACTTTCATTGCTTCAGTGATCAGTTTGGTGCAGACAGTTTCTAGCTTGTTATTACCTAACCATTGTATCTCTTGGGAGTTCTAATTTCTGGCTGCCTTTGGATATTTCTATGTGGACATTATTAATCAACACAAACAAAGCCAAATTCATCATTTCTTTTCTTGAAATGACCTCTACCTTCTGATGCTTTTTCTTCTTCTCTTCTTTCACCTCTTTCTCTGTCCTTCTCAAATGTTATTATTATTATTATTAGTTTTTGTTACTGCCACAACTTGAAAGGGCCTGTGTGACGCCATTTGGCTAACGGGCTCCATTTTGCAGGTTGCTGTGTAATTTGCAGTGTAATTGTTAGTTCTGTAGCTTTTGGTTCCTGGCACCAGACCCCTTGACCACCCTCACCGGTTGCTTAGCACCGGCCCTTTCCTGCTCAGCGACCACCCACCCGTTCCTGGCACCAACGAGGTATCCAATCAGCACATAAAGAGACACCTGGACTCATCCCTCGTCCAACCATCCCTAATCCCATTCCCCTTATCGCATTACCCCCCTCCCAACTTCCTTTTGGTATACTATAAAAATACCTCAGCCCCACCCCTCAGGGCCATTCAGTACGCTGAATGGTCCAGCTTAAGCTTGTAATAAATCCCACCCTTAGTTTTTGCATTGGTACGCCTGGTGTGAGTTTCTTCTGGGGGGGACCCCGAAATTCGGGCACAACACAACTATTCTTCAGTCAACCAGAAGGGTCAGGGTGGCTTTGACAGAATCCTCTTTTCGACTCCATTCCAATCCCTATGCATTTTACCCTTGTTCTCTTTGATTTTGAAAATTGAGCATTTTCACTAAACTCTGCTGGGAAATGTTAGTCAACCTCTTTACCCCAACATTACCTTTTCCACCTGTTTTTAGTACAGATAGTAGTGAACATTTCTTCCCACCATTTTAAATGAGGGAACATGAATTAAAATGATCAGAAGATTACCTTTTTCGCTATAATAATCAGGGACTCACGGCTTAGCTCTGGAACTTCCTGTGTTCATTTCCTTTTAATGAGTCTTTTAAGCTTTATCTCTAAAACTATGCAACTTTAACCTTTTGCTTCGTTAGGCTAATAATTACCTAATTAACTTTGAAGGCATGTCTCATGCCATAATTTATCACTTTCCCACAAAAGTATTTGAACTGCCATTATTTCCACCTTTTCCTACCTTTGTATGCACAATTCAGATCTCAATCTGCCAGTACAAACATCCTTCACATTTCTAGTTTAGTCTGAGGACAGAGGCTTGAGGAAATGCCTTCAAGCATAGAACTTATTTGCACTACGTTGAAAGAATTTATTTCTGATGACAAAACTAAGTTGTAGAACAATTTCAAAACACCAGAAATCCCACATGCACAAAAGAAATAGTCTTAGTTCTATAACATGAAAACCATTGTTTACTATGAATTGCAATGGAAGATGCATGCATAGTTGAACAGATATATATTTGTGTAAATATATAAATATTTAAATCAGAATATTGTATTCATAATATTGGAATATTTGCATTTTTTAAAATATTTTTCCAGGTAAATTAATATTCTCTGTAATATTATGGCAATGACTATATGACAATTATTATGTAACCGTTCCACAGGTGATTTTAAATCAATTTATTATTTTTTGACCTTTTAGATTGCTTTCAGATTTTCACTTGTAGAAAAATAAATAAATAAAAATTCTGGGTAAAAGTTCACACTCATAATTGGGGTAAATCCTAAAATTGAAAGTGTTCAGAAAAAGTGTTTTATGAATAACCATACATTTCCCCCTGCATAATTCTAAATACGAAGTATCTTTTCTTTTTTTTTTTTCCCTTTCAATTGATGCAGAAAAAGCTTTTTTTTTTTTTTATTGTTGGGGATTCATTGAGGGTACAAGAAACCATGTTACCCTGGTTGCATTTGTTGGGTAAAGTCCCTCTTACAATCGTGTTTTGAACCCAAAAGGTGTGGCACACACCAAGGCCCCAAGACGAAGTATCTTTTCAATGCTATAGTCAATTTTTTTTACCTAAAGATACTTTAATTCATATTCTTTGATCAAAAATAAAGTCATTGTGCTGTGGACCTGGCTAGTGCAAAGCATCCCTGGTCCTAGGAAATAGAGTGTGGCTGGAAAGGCTGCTTCCCTACTTGCCTGTCATCCAGTGCATGTTCCTGGGGCCCCTGCTGCTAAACCATTCATAGATGACCTTCTTCTGGGTTGAGGTTTTCTACTTAGCATAGAAGGTCCCTCTCTGTCATTTGTTGAAAGTCAGCCTTGGATACAAGGGTTTATAAAGGAAATAAACAACAACAACAAAAATAGTGAAATCAAAAGTTTAATATTTTGATTAAATATTTGTGTTAACCTATCATAAGAGTAGCAACAGATCCAGGATTTGTTAGGTTCTTGTGGTGGTTTTACAGAAAAGCATTAAGGCATTAGGGAGGAGTCCATAAGGACTGAGTATTTACTCATCAGCTTCTGATGTGTTCCTTCTAGTCTTTCTAAATCAGTGATCCCTGATTAAATTTGACTCCAGTCTGCATAAAGGATTTCAAATGTAGCTCTTAATTTATATTTTGTAGGCTTTTTCTCTAAATACAGTTTAAAACATTCAAATTTTTCCTTTTTATATTTTTGGGTTCTAGGAGAACTTATGGAAATTTCTGGAAGAGCCCTGTTAATACTTCTCCTTGAATGGTCACCATCTTCAGAAGCATCTATTTTAAATGCAACTATTATTTCCTAGATAACTCATTAGAAGAGATTTTTTTTTACCATGTATTTGAATTGATGAGGATTTGTAATTTTTCCTCTTTCTATAAATATTCACTTAAATCATGCTAGGCACCATACTATAGGTTGAGAATACAAACATGAGCAAGATTTATCATTGCAAAGCAGATTCAGTGCCACGGGAAACTGATACATAGAATGTGTGTGTGTATGCCATCTGTCTGGGATGAGATTTACAGGATGTCCAGAAGAGTAAAATGATGGCACTAATTTAACAACCACAGACAAATTTTATTTTTGGAAAACCCAGAACTAAGTTGGGAGGTTTATGCACTCTGAGTGAGGACAGAACTACCTATAATACAGATAGTAGGAAAATTTGAGATACTCTCTTTTATATTCAGAACTTCTGGCACAAGCCTGTATAATTGAGAAGAAATTCCTCTTCTCCCTGCTTCTTTCTGGAGAGGAAAGGGGATGTACCATAGTCCAAGGCCCCAAATTTTCCCAGGGACTACCCAGAGGACTGTCTTCTTTCCAGCCTTTTTCAGAGTACCTTCAAGATCCAGTATAATACAGCCATCTGGCACCAGAAAGAACAGAGATAACAATTTGATCAATACAAATCTAGTCACGATAGCTGCATCTCCTGGTATACCACAGAGTACAGTAAGCAGATGAAAATCCCAGATCCTGGCTTTTCTCTGGGGAGAGAAAGCATTTAATAGAGCATTCAACAATCCACCCTTTTTAGGGGCTGTCTGAGGGATGTGCTTTAGTCTCACTGGCTTATCTTGCAGCACTGATGGCAGTTGGAATACTCTAGATGCCTCAGGAGGGATAAGAAGAAAGAAAGTGGGTTGAACATGCTGAAAGGTTGAGAAGCCTCTGAGAATCACTGGCCAAGATGATTGGTGATGAGGCCAGTCTTTGAAGACTGGGAAAGGTAGCCATCCTGTCTAATGTGAAGATAACAACACCAAGAGTAAAGGAAAATGGAGAATTGGGTAAAGATCTTCCAAACAAAGCAATAAGATACACCTTCAGCTACCTTAAAGAAATGGAGTTATATGATTTACCTAAAAGAGAGTTCAAAATAATCATCATAAAGATGCTCACTGAGATCAGGAGAATAGTGCATAAACAAAGTGAAATTTCATCAAAGAGATGAGAAATATAAAAAAGTATCAAACAGAAATCTTGGGAGTAAAGAATATAATAACTGAGATAAAGTATTCATTATAGATATTCAACGGTAGATTAGATTTAACAGAAGAAAGCATCAGTAAGCTGACAGACAGGTCATATAAAGTTATTTGATAGGGGAAGTAGAAAAAAAAGGCGGCAAAAAGAATAAAGGAAGATTAAAGGACTCATGAAACTCCATCAAGTGAACCAACATACTTTTACGTACTGTAGAAATCTTAGAAGGAGAAGGTACCATAAAGTATATTTTTAAAAGTAATGGTTGAAAACATCCCAAATCTGAGGAAGAAAAGGAATATCAAAGGAAAGCAAAAAGATAACTCCCCAATCTATATCAAGACACATAATCTAATTGTCAGAAGTCAAAGAGAGTTTTGAAAGCAGCAAGAGATAAATTTTTTGTCTTATAAAAGAGAAACTTTATAACATATAATCAAGTTTTCAATAAAAACTCTGCAGGCCAGAGATGAGACGGATGATATATTAAAAAGACTAAAGGGGGAAAAAAAGAGAGAGAGAGAAAAGAAAGAAAATCACAAACAAAGTATGCTATACCTGGAAAATAAAGGAGAATAAAAACTTTATCAGACTAATGAAAGCTAGATAGACAAAAATCTGTCACTATTAGACTTGGCCTTGCAACAGATGTTAAAGGAATTTCTTCAAGTTGAGGAGAAAGAATGCTAGACATCAACATAACAGGATAAAGTGTATGAAACTTATTGGTAAAGGTAAATGTATGGAAAAATTATTGTAATTGTGGTGGGTAAATAACTTTTTAAACTGTTTTTTATTAAATTATAACTTTGTACATTGATGCATTTATGGGGTTCAGGGTACTGCTTCAGTATACCATATGAAATGATTACATTAAGCTAAGTAACACATCCATCAAAATTACACTCATTTCTTAATAGTTTTGAAATGTACCATTGCATCATGCACATTAGGTGAAGTCCCCCCAAATACCCTTCCTTTTCCCATATCTCCCCTACTCTCCCCTCTCTCTCCTCTTCCCTTCTACTTTCTGGACTATAGTTATGTTTTGCCATTCATATGAGTGTTTAGGTGGTTATATATTAATTTCATAGTAGTATTGAGTACATTGAATATTTTTTTTCATTCTTGAGATACTTTACTAAGAAGAATATGTTCCAGCTCCATCCAGGTAAACATAAAAGACGTCAAGCCTCCTTTTTTGTGGCTGCATAGTATTCCATGGTGTACATAATACCACAATTTGTTAATCTATTCATGGGTTGATGTGCACTTGGGTTGTTTCCATGTCTTAGCTATTATGAATTGGGCTGCAATAAACATTTTCGTGCAAATGTCTTTGTTGTAAAATGATTTTTGATCATCTGGGTATATATCTAGTAGAGGAATTGGAGGATTGAAAAGTAGGTCTATGTTTACTTCCTTGAGTGTTCTCCGAACTTCTTTCCAAAAAGGTCGTATTAGCTTGCATTCCCACCAGCAGTGTAGAAGCGTTCCCTTCTCTCCACATCCATGCCAACATCTGTAGTATTAGGATTT
Organism: Perodicticus potto; assembly: GCA_963574655.1. NCBI lineage: Eukaryota > Metazoa > Chordata > Mammalia > Primates > Lorisidae > Perodicticus > Perodicticus potto. The sequence continues at coordinate 5,518 of CAUYRH010013393.1, read as the reverse complement.
TGTGATGTGGGCTAAATTTACTGGAGTTAGATGATATCTCAAAGTAGTTTTGATTTGCATTTCTCTGATGATTAAGGATACTGAGCATTTTTTCATGTGTTTGTAGGCCATGTGCCTGTCTTCATCAGAGAAGTTTCTGTTCAAGTCTCTTGCCCCCATAGAAATAAGGTTATTTATTCTTTTCTTATTGATTAGTTTGAGTTCTCTGTAGATTCTAGTTTTTAGACCTTTGTTGGAAGCATGACCTGCAAAAATCTTCTCCCATTCTGAAGGTTGTCTGTTTGCTTTACTTACTGGGCTCTTAGCTGTGCAAAACCTTTTTTTTTTTGGATCAGATCCCAGTAATGTATTTTTGGTGTTGCTTCAATTGTCTGGGAGGTCCTCATAAAATATTCTCCCAGGCCTATTTCTTCGAGTGTTTTCCCTGCACTCTCTTCTAGATTTTTATAGTTTCATGTCTTAAGTCTAAATCCTTTATTCCAGTGAGAATCAATTTTTGTTAATGGTGAAAGGTGGGGGTCCGTCCAGTTTCTGTCTTCTACAGGTTGCCATCCAGTTCACCCAACAGCATTTGTTAAATAGGGAATCTTTTCCCCACTGAAAATTTTTGATAAGCTTGTTGAAGATCAAATGGTAATAAGTAGTTGGGTTCTCTATTTTGTTCCATAAATCTACTGCTCTGTTTTTGTGCCAGTACCATGCTGTTTTGATCACTATAGATTTATAGTACTGCCTGAAGTCTGGAAACGTGATACCTCCTGATTTGTTCTTATTTCTGAGTAATGTATTTGCTATTTGAGGTTTTTTCTGATTCCATATAAAACAAAGTACTATTTTCTCAAGTTCTGCTTTAATAGGGATTGCATTAAATCTGTAAATTGCTTTGGGTAGTATGGACATTTTAACAATGTTGATTCTTCCCAGCCATGAGGATGGTATGTTTTTCATTTGTTAACATTTTCAGCTATCTTTTTTTCTCAGAGTTTCGTAGTTTTCCTTATAGAGGTCTTTCACGTCATTTATTAGGTAAATTCCCAAATATTTCATCTTCTTTGGCACTATTGTAAAAGGAATAGAGTCCTTGATTGTTTTTTCAGCTTGACTATTGTTGGCGTATATAAAAGCTACTGTCTTACAGATGCTCCTGTATTCCTTGATCACTTTTAAGAGTTTTGAAGTTGAGTCACTGGGATTTTCCAGGTATGGGGTCATATCATCAGCAAAGAGTGAGAGTTTGGATATTTGGATATCCTTGAGCATCTTCTTTTGCCTGATTGCAATGGTTAAGACTTCCATTACTATGTTGAATAGCAGTGGAGACAGTGGGCATCCTCGTCTCATTCCAGATATGAGTGTAAATGTTTTCAATTTTACACATTCAATATGATATTGGCTGTGGGTTTGCTGTAGATGGCCTGTATTAGTTTAAGAATTGTCCCTTCTATGCCTATTTTCTTAAGAATTCTGATCATGAAAGTATTGGATAGTAGCTGGATATTATCAAAGGCTTTTTCTGCACCAACTGGGATAATCATACGGTCTTTATTTTTTATTTTATTGATGTGATGTATTATATTTATAGATTTGCATATATTGAACCAAACCTGTAACCCTGGAATAAAACCAGCTTGATCATGTTGTATAATTTTTTTGATGTGTTGTTGAATTCTATTTGCTAAGATCTTATTGAATATTTTTGCATCGATTTTTATTAATGATATAGGCCTATAATTTTCTTTCTTTCTTGAATGCCTTCCTGGTTTGAGGATTAGGGTGATATTTGCTTCATAGAATGTGTTGGGAAGTATTCCTTCTTTTTCTATGCTTTGGAAAATGTTATGTAATATAGGTACCAGTTCCTCTTGAAAGGTTTGATAGAAGTTGGATGGGAAGCCATCAGGTCCTGGACTTTTCTTTTTAGGGAGATTTCGTATTGTTGATGCTATTTTAGTGGTTGATATAGGTCTATTCAAGGTTTCTAATTCTTTCTGGTTGAGTCTAGGAAGGTGGTGTGCTTCCAGGTATCGGTCCATTTCCTTCAGGTTTTTATATTTCTGGGAATAGAGATTTTTATAGTAATCATTGAGGATTTTTTGAATTTCTGAAGTGTCTATTGTTACTTCTCCTTTAATAATTTCTGATAGACAATAGTAGAGATTTTACTTTTCTGTTTCTGGTTAGGTTGGCCAAAGGTTTATCAATTTTGTTAATCTTCTCAAAAAAACAACTTTTTCTTTTGTTGATCTTCTGAATGATTCTTTTGTTTTCAATTTCATTTAATTCTTCCCTAATTTTGTTTATTTCTTCTCTTCTGGATTTGGGGTTGGAATGTTCTTCCTTTTCCAGTTGCTTGAGATGATCCATTAAGTTGTTGGCTTCCTCTCTTTCTGTTTTCTTGATGAAGGCTTCCAGTGCTATAAATTTCCTTCTTAGGACTGAATTTGCAGTATCCCACAGGTTTTGATAATTTGTGTCTTCATTGTCATTTTGTTCCAAAAATTTGGTGATTTCCTTCTTAATCTCATCTTTGACCCAGCTATCTTTCAGCCTAAGATTATTTAGCTTCCATGACTTTGTTTGAGTGTGAAGATTTCTGTTGCTGTTGAGTTCAACTTTTATTCCTTGGTGGTCCAAGAAGATACAAGGAATAATTTTTACATTTTTAAATTTGCTGAGGTTAGTCTTCTGTCCTAGGATATGATCTATTTTGGAGAATGACCTGTGGGCTGATGAGAAGAATGTATATTCAGTTTTATTAGGGTGAAATTTCTATAGAGGTCTGTAAAGTCCATTTGTTTTAGGGTCAGGTTTAAGTATAATATTTCTTTGTTTAGTTTCTTCTTGGAGGATCTATGCAAAACTGTCAAAAGAGTGTCAAAATCTCCAACTATTATTGTATGGAAAGATATCAAGTTGTTCATATCCATTAGGGTTGGCTTTATGAATTGAGCATTCTGGTAGGGTGCATAAATGTTTGTTTTTGAAATCTCTTCATGTTGGGTGTTTCCCTTGACAAATATGTAGTGACCTTCCTATTTTTCTTTACTTTGTTGGTTTAAAGCCAATTGTATCTGCTACTAAATTTGCAACCCCTGCTTTTTTTCTGGTTTCCATTTACCTATAATATACAAGTCCATCCTTTCACCCTGAATCTATTTTTGTCCTTTAAGATAAGGTGAGAATCTTGTATATAGCAGATATCCGGTCTGAGTTTAAGTATCCAGTCAGCCAGTCTGTACCTCTTTAGAGGACAATTTAAACCATTCACATTAGCTGAGAGAATTGATAAGCCTGGTTGTATTTTGGGTATCATGATTTTCGTATGTCCACTGGACATTTTTAATCCTTTCATCACTGTTGAATTTGGGTTTTGTTCAAAAATTTCTGGGTGAGTTTACTTTGAAGGTAGAGCATTGTGCTGGTCATTGTGGAGGATGGGTCTGAGAATATCCTGGAGAGCTGGTTTAGTTATGGCAAATTTCTTCAACATATCTATATCATTAAAGTATTTGATTTCTCCATCACAAATGAAACTCAGTTTAGCTGGATACAGGATCCTGGGCTGGAAGTTGTTTTGTTTTAGGAAACGGAAGGTCAATGACCATCTTCTTCTGGCTTGAAATGTTTCAGATGATAGATCTGCAGTTACTCTGATATTTCTCCTTTTGTAGGTGATACTTTTCTTATGTCTGGCTGCTTGTAGAATTTTCTCCTTTGTCTTAACTTTGGCAAAGTTAATCACAATGTGTCTATGAGATGCTTTACTTGGATTGAGTCTTGCTAGGGTCTTAAAACTGTCTGCTATCTGAAGTTCTGTATTTCTCGCAATGCTTGGGGAATTCTCTTCTAAAATCTCTGGAGTAGAGTATCTGTTCCTTTAAGATCATCCTCTTCTCCTTTGGGAATTCCTGTAATTTGGTTTCTTGAATGCTTTTCCTTGGAGTTACAGCTTGCCGAACTTCTTTCTTGGCTCAGCTCCCTGTCTTTGGATTCATAGAGTCCGATTCCATCCAGTTTTTCTTCCTCTGTTCAGGAGCCTCTGCAGAGGGCTGCTACTATTTGGCCATCTTCCCAGAATTCCCTAAATAACTTTTAACTTAAGTATAAGAATTAAAAGGCAAAAGTATTAAAATACCTATAATTTAAAATTCATATAATGGATTCATAATATAAATTATGAAATCAATAACATTAAGTGGGAGAAGAAAAAAATGTGGTGTTATTTTTTAAAAATGTACTGTTATAGCTATAAGATATTTTATGTGAATTCCACAGTAATCACATCTAGTTATAGCAGATACACAGGTCTAAAAGAAAAGGAAGTCAACATCTATCAATCTGAACAACAACAGAACACAAATGTAGACAGAAAGATATAAAAAGAGGATCAAAAGAACTACCAGACGAATGGAAAACAATTAACAAAATGGTAATTGTAAATCCTTTCCTATAAATAATGTTAACTATAAATGGATTAAACTCTCCAGATATAAAGTGGCTGAAATTATTTACAAAAAAGATTCAGCTATTCTCTATCTATATAAAACTGACTTTAGAATTAAGGACTGACACAGCTAAAGTAAAGGGAAAGAAAAATATATTCCATGAAAATGGTAACCAACACAGAACATGTTGTCTATGCTGTACCACCCCGAATGCACCAGATCTCATCTGATCTTGGAAGCTAAGTAAGATCAGGCCTGGTTAATACTTGGATGGGAGACTGCCTGGGAATACTGGATGCTGTAGGCTCAAAAAAAAAAAAAAAAATAGAGCGTTTTGGCTACACATAAATAAAAACAAAATAGATTTTAAGGCAAAAAATGTTGCTAGAGATAAAAAGGGCAATATATAATGATTAAGGATCAATCCACCTGGAAGATATACTGATGATAAGTATATATGCACTCAACATCAGAGCTTCTAAATATATAAAGCAAATGAGCTTTATATGTTTATGATAAAACTAAGGGTAGGCATAGATAGCTATGTACTAATAGTAGGAGACTTCAATACCTCACTCTAAATAATGGGTGGAAACTCCAGACAGAGTATCAATAAGAAAACAGATTTGGACTTACAACATTATGGACTTAATGGACCTAACAGATGTATGTAGAACATCTAACTCAATAGCAGCAGAATATGCATTCTCTTAAGTGCACTTGAACACTAGTTTGGACAAAGTTAAGAAGAATGAAATCATACCAAGTATCTTTTCAGACCACAATGGAATGAAACTAGAAATCAGTAGCAGAAGGAACGTGGAAAATGTCACATATGTGTGGAAATTTGAAAACACACTTTTAAACAACCAATGAGTAAAAGAAGAAATCAAAAAGGTAAACTTTCCTATGTGATTACTATTATTCTAAGGTAAAAGGAAATCGAAATTCAATTTTTACACTACTTAATTAAAGCCAAAGTCGGTGTCTCTAATGTTAAAGTTTATTTGTAGTATACCAGTAAACAAAAGAAGGAAATTAAGAAACATGTACTAAATGACTAAATATAATTT
>CAUYRH010013392.1:0-10312 GCA_963574655.1 Perodicticus potto | reverse complement strand
AAATATTTGCAAGTTATGCCTCTGACAAAGGTTTAATAACCAGAATACACAGAGAACTCCAATGTATTAGCAAGAAAAGAACAAGTGATCTCATCTCAGGGTGGGCAAAGGACTTGAAGAGAAACTTCTCCAAAGAAGACTGTCACATGGCCTACAGACACATGAAAAAATGCTCACCATCCTTAATCATCAGAGAAAGGCAAATAAAAACTACTTTGAGATATCACCTAACCCCAGTAAGATTAGCGCACATGACAAAATCCCAAAACCAGAGATGTTGGTGTGGATGTGGAGAAAAGGGAACACTTCTACACTGCTGGTGGGAATGCACACTAATACGTTCCTTTTGGAAGGATGTTTGGAGGGTACGTAGAGATCTAAAAATAGACCTTCCATTCGACCCTATAATTCCTTTACTAGGTATATACTCAGAAGACCAAAAATCACACTACAACAAAGACATCTGTACCAGAATGTTTACTGCAGCCCAATTCATAATTGCTAAGTCATGGAAGAAGCCCAAGTGCCCATCGACCCACGAATGGATTAATAAATTGTGGTACATGTACACCATGGAATATTATGCAGCCTTAAAAAAGATGGAGAGTTTACCTCTTTCGTGTTTACATGGATGGAGTTGGAACATATTCTTCTTAGCAAAGTATCTCAAGAATGGAAGAAAAAGTATCCAATGTACTCAGCCCTACTTATGAAGCTAATTTAAAGGTCTCATATGAAGGGTATAACCTAACTATAGCACAAGAATATGGGAAGGAAGGGAGGGGGAAGGATGGGGTGGAGGAAGGGTAATTGGTGGGGCCACACCTATGGTGCATCTTAGAAGGGTACAGGCAAAGCTTACTAAATGCATAATACAAATGTCTTCATACAATAACTAAGAAAATGCCATAAAGGGTATGTTAAACAGTTTGATGAAAACATTTCAGATTGTATATGAAACCAGCACATTGTACCCCTTGATTACACTAATGTACACAGCTATGATTTAAACAAACAAAAAAAAGAAAATAATAAAGTCATAAGATGTTTCAAAGAAAACAAATAAAAGGAACTGTAGTTACCAGCCCTTTACCAAACAGGTGGGACTGGTGATTGTGGCTTTTCTACAACAGCTTTACAAAGGTTCCTTTCAGACTGGCAGCCAGAGACTCTGAGAACCTGATTGGTGTGATAGGGCTAGCTGGCTCTGTCTTGCAGTCAGCCAGCCTCTATCCTATCCTAATGAGTCCCATGGATTTAGGTTGAAATCTCAGCTGAGGAGTGATACAAGCAACTGAGACACCCTGCCCACCAAAAGCAACAACTGCCAGAGGAGAATGAGTCCCTCCCACTACAACACAACCATGGCTCAACCTGGAAGGGTCCCAGTAGACAGCCCATGTCAAGAGTTCCAATCCGAATGTTCCAAGCAGCACAACCACTGCTCAATTGGTAGAGCTCGAAAGGTCTCCAGCAACCCAACAACAGGAATCCAGAGGCAGCTCCATCCAGAAATTCCAAGAGGCCAGAGTCTGGCTCCCTCCAGTGATAGAGTCAGGAAGGCCTCAGCAGCCCAGCAGCCAAACAGCCAGTCTAGGAGGGTCAGCGCCTCCTTCCCTGCCTTGCATGGCAGCCATGCCTCTGGTAACCCTGAGGGGGTGGGGTCCAGCTCTTTCCAGTGAGCAACAGTGCCAGGGTTACACACCTGCCAAAGTCAAAGGAGAGTTAGTGCCTCCTCCCTTGCCGCACACTGCCACTGGCAATCCAGAGGGACTGAAGCCCAGCTCCCTTGCATACTCAACAGAATCTGAGAAGTGTTCCACCAGAGTCTGTCCCAAAGTGTGAGCACCTCCACCCACCAGCAGGCACTATGGTACAGCTTTTTTCACTCTCACAGCGTCTGCACCTCTACTCCAGCCACACTCCACCACTGGCAACCCTGAGGGGCTGACACCTGGCTCCCTCCAGTGGTCAACAGAATCAAGGAAGTGCTCCTCCAAAGTGTGACCCAGGAGTAAGCCCTGCCAGTGTACTGGAATGGCATGGCACTTCTCTCTCTCCCACTTGTCCATAACTCCCTGTGCCGCCCGGCTTCCACATGAATGACTGTTTTTGCACATTTGTTTAGCAGTCCACACAATGCCCAGGGGTCTCAAGGAACTGCCAAACACTCTAGGCTCTGTAGGGGACAGACTTTCAGACTGCAAGGTGAGAGGGAAATGGTGGGGAGTTCAGAAATAAGGTGAAAATACTCGTTTAAATACTAGTTTATGCCATGTAGGAGAATGCCTAAGCTCACAGGTGGGACCTCTCAGGAGGAGGCCTGGTGTTTAGCAGCTCTCTCCCGTGGGATAAAATAAAAGGTCTTGTGTTTACTTCTTGCTTGTAGCAAGCCACTCCATTGGGGGTGGGGCTTCTCATCCTCTTAGCAATGGATTTTGTATGTGGAATTTGTTTCCTTGGAGTCACAGCTTGCATCAGCAAGGATGATATGCACTTATCAGTTTTCTTCCTTAGCTCAGCTCCTGGCCTTCAGCTTCACTGAGTTCATTTTGTCCATTTTCTCTCCCACTGGACAGAAGCCTCTGTTGAAAGCTGGCTCCATTAGGCAATCTTACCTCCTCTCCCACTTCCTTCCACTTTTCAGAGTCTTTCTTTATTTTCCAATGCACAGGAACTTATAGTTCTAAGAGGGAAGATCTAGATGAAATGAGGCCACTCCATTTTAGCCAGAGCTGACAATCTCCTCAGTAGAAATACTTGACTGATCTGATAAAGTTATTATAAATTATTTGGAACACATAATACATAAGGATAAGCAAACAAAACAAAAACAAAAATAACACAGGACCTTTCCTACTATATTAAAAAGCACTATAACCAAAACAGTATAGCACTGACAAAGGAATAAGGAGATGAATGGGACAAATGTTCAGGACAAGATAGAGTTATGTATGTGTGTGTACAGGCATAGGAAAATTTAGTGTGTATAAATGAGGCAGCTCAAACCAGGAGGAAAAAATGGGCTTTCATTAAATTGGGCTACAAAAATAAATTTGGAAATGATTAATATATCAATTTAGTCATCGCACAAATAAATAAAACTAAACTTATACCAACATTAATTTCAGGTAGATTAAAGAATAAATATTTAAAATAAATACATTTAAGGTGATAGTATAAATGGACATAACTTCTTTTAAAAAGTTTGATTTCATCTATAGGAAAGTTAAAAATACATGTTCTTTAAAATCCAGGAATTCCATTCCTCAGCATATATATCAAAGAAATTTTTACACATGAGTACCAGGATGCTTTTACATGAATGTTTATAGATCACTTTTCATAAATACCCAAATGGAAACAAGCTAAATGTTCATAACAGGATGTATCAATGATCTGTTGAGAATTTCACAGCAATAAAATAAACAGAAAAACAAAGTCCTTAATGACAGACAATAAAAAAGATGAATTCTACAGAAACTGTTGAGCAAAAAACGCAAGGCACAAAAAAATTGTATGCAATGTGATTCAGTTCACACAAAGTTCAAAGAGACCACAAATTTTAATATTTAGGGATATGTACAAAGATTTTAAAACTGAACAAAAGCAAGAAATTGATAATGATAAAAACTCAGAATGTTAGTTATACATAGGATGGAAAATATCCATTCCCTGTTCTAAAGTGTTATCAATAAATGTACGCTTAATTCATACTACGTATGAACTAAATAATGATTTCTGGCACTAGAAACATTGTGAAAGATTAGCACATCTGACCAAAAATTGAATTGTTTAATCAGTCATATCATTGTAACATTGAAATTATACATGCATTTTTTTGCATGTGGTATATTGTAGACAACACATAAAATTAAAGTTCAATTGTACTGTTTAGATAATTTAAGATTACTCAAATATTATCTAACTAAAATTAACATTACATCCAATTGCTTCAATATTCCCACCAGTCAAAATACAAAAGATTAGATCTAATTTTAGCTAAAGATTCTAATGCAGTATCAAATGGTGAAATGCTTGACAACACTAAGCTTCTAATATTTTTGAAAGTATGATCAGTTTTACATTTTTTTTATGCCTTAGGCCTCAAACTCTCTGAAATAGTTTTAGATATAATACCAGTAATCGATGGAAGAATTATGTTATGTATCATCCCTGTTTTTTTTTTTCAAGGAATCTGAGGGACAAATCTTTATAACCATAGAATTTTTTAAAAACACACAATGAGAAAAAGAAACTACTCCTTCAGAAAAAGGTAACTTATTTAAAAATAGGAAATATCTTTGCTAATTAATTAAACTAAAGAATATATTAATCCTCTGGTTTTAGGGTGAGCTTTCCCCAGGGCTGTATATTCTGTCTATCTTTAATACTTTCTATAGCTTTTCTATGATATTGTACCCACTAGCGTGGCTTCAACTAACTCTTCTATGACAAATCCTCACATCAATCACTAGATTCTAGCTCTTTCTGAGTTTTGGGCTGATTTATCCAATGACTTATTGAATATTTGGTTATCTGAGAGGGATCTAAAACTCAACAAGTCTAAAATAGCCTTATTCCTCTCAAATGTATGTCTTTTCTAATTTATATATATATATTTTTCAAGTTAACAGCAACATCAATCCCCCAAGCCAGAAACCTGAGTCAACCTTTCCATTTTCCCTTAAATATCCAATAAATCATCAAGTATTATTGATTCTACTTTCTTAACTAATATTTTTTGAATTAGATATTTTTTTCCATCCTCAATGCCATTACTATACTTGAGGTTTAATCATCTGGTGCCTACATTCCTACATTCTGGTCTCCTTCCTTGAAGTCAATACCTCCTTCTATTCCACAGAGATCATTTTTCTCACTCATCATAGAAAAGCTTTTAAAAATTACCAACTAATGGGCAGTGCCCATGGCTCAAAGGAGTAGGGCGCCAGCCCCATATGCTGGAGGTGGCAGGTTCAAACCCAGCCCCGGCCAAAAACTGCAAAAATAAAAAATAAAAAAAATTAAAAAATTACCAATTAACTATGTTAATTTCCTGTTTATAAACCACATAATGGCACTCCATAATTTTCAGGATAAAATCCAAATTTCTTTCTCTGTTTCTTTATTTTTTGAGACATGGTCTAACAATTTTTCACCCTTGACAGCATGCCAAAAAAACAACCATCGTTCACAGCAACTTCAAATTCTGCTCTCAAGTGATCCTCTTGCCTCAGTTTTTCATTTTTAGTAGAGACGGGGTCTCAATCTTCCTCAGGCTAGTCCTGAACTCCTGAACTGAAGCAGTCCACCCGCCTTGGCCTCCCGCCTCAGCCTTCCAGAGTGCTAGGATTACAGGCATGAGCTATTACATCCAGCCAAAATCCGAATTTCTTAACATGGTACACTGACCTACCTCCAGCCCTATATTTCACTAGTCTTTATATTATGCCCTTTGATCTGGTGCCACATTATTTCATATTTATGTTTTCAAAAGTTCTTCTGCCTTTGTATAAAACTCAAAGTTGCTAAATTACCTCCTAAAATTGAGTTTGTTCATTAATTTTTTCAAACAACCAGGTGTTCTTCTTATTCATTTCCATAAGAAACTTATATTTTATTTTTATTAATTTTTTTTTTTTTTTGGGAAACAGAGTCCCACTTGGTCACCCTCAGTAGAGTACCACGGCGTCTTAGCTCACAACAACCTCAAACTTTTAGGTTTAGGCGATCCTTTTGCCTCAGCCTCCCAAGTGGCTGGGACTAAAGGAGCCTGCTACAATGGCCAGCTATTTTTTAGAGATGGGGTCTCATTCTTGCTGAGGCTGGTCTCGAACTTGTGAGCTCAGGCAATCCACCCACTTTGGACTCCCAAGTGCTGGGATTATACGCATGAGCCACTATGCCAGGCCCAGACACTTTATTATCGAACATACATTTTACCTGTATTGTAAGATAGAGTAACTTTAAAATATTTTTCAACTCAATAGCCTTTATAAAAATATTGTCTAATTATTTATATATGTATTTTTTGATTGCTTAACGTTTCTAGAGTTCAACTTTTTTTGAGTCATTATAACATGTATCTCAAGAAATAATAAACCCATGTTTTTCTGACCCCTGAACAATATTTGCTTGTATTTTTTGAAGCAATTACTGAACTTCAAACAAATCTTAATTCACTTCCCTTTCTTCCTCTGAAAAATGAAGAATCTGGATTAAACCTAAGGATTTTCCCAGTTAAAATAGTTCATGAATTTATATCACGTTGAAATGAGTCTCCTAAAAGAAAAATCTTGAAAGATTTTTTTTTTGATGCTAGACTATAACTATGGTAATTAATTCCTGACATTGATTACTTATTAGAACACTTGTCACAAAAGTTAATAGTATGTCTCATAAGAAAGATAAATGGACTTAACTGATTTAAAAACAATAGAGAAATTTGAGGATTATTTACTAAGCTTTGAATTTACTGAACTTGATATTGAAAAGTGTAAACAAATTAAGCTTAATTACTGGTTGAGATCTTTACATGTCATTTTTAACATGTTAGCATTCTGTTTATCCTTGACAATTGCTATCTAATTATTAAATCGTACTTTTGCAACAGACAGTAAATTCAATTTTCAATAGATGATACAATTCTTTTGAATAAGGGCAATATGTTATGTTAGAAGGTAAATATTCTGCAAGACTTTAGTTAAATGTTATGTTTGTTTATAATCTTATGGAGTATTAATCCAATGTTACATTTATCTCTAAGTCTTATGGAATATTAATCCAATATGAGACTTTTAACCATATTTAAAGAAGGCAGTAGTGCTCTAATTTTTAAAGTCAATTTTTCATTCATTATAATGTAAATTTTTCATTGAAATTGACATGTTGTGTTTTCAAAGGAACCAGGAAATATATAATAAAAGACTTGATACTATATAAAATTGGTAAAGGCATAGAAGGGAAAGAAATTGCAACAAGATAAAAAGATAATCTATTAAGCATAGTAATGCTTATATACAGTGTTTTCTAATGTAGCTTTTCAATGAACTGCACAGGAAAAGATTCCTTTGGGATTCTCCTCATATTTTTCTGAGGAATGCATTTGAAATAGTAGATGAAATCTGATGATGATATACATTTTTAATCCCAAAAGAGTAACCAGAATTTAAATGATGTCCTAATATATCCAAATATTGAATCATAATAAAGAGTAAGCAGGCCAGGCGTGGTGGCTCATGCCTGTAATCCTAGCACTCTGGGAGGCTGAATGGGGTGGACAGCCTGAGCTCACGAGTTTGAGACTAGCCTGAGCAAAAAAGTGAGACCCCCATCTCTACTAAAAATAGAAAAAAATGAGGCAAGAGGATCACTTGATCCCAAGAGTTGGAGGTTGCTGTGAGTTATGATGCCATGGCATTCTACCCAGGGCGACAGCTTGAGACTTTCTCAAAAAAAAAAAAAAAAAAAAAAAGTAAAAATTAAAGAGTGAGCAATTCTTTACCCACCTCCCCAACAAAATACTAACTTTTTGTAGAGGTGGAAAATGTCACACTATACCTTGATTTCTTCCACTTCGTCTGGTACTATCTTGTATGCTGATATAGTCCCACCCAATCTGAAATAAAGAAAAGAAAATATTCTCAAAACGAGCAATAGTGTATAAAAAATATGGAAGATTTCTGCCATTAGCATGAGAGTGCCACCAGTAACTTGCAAATGTCCATCTCAATAATCGTGGAGGATAAACAACCTTTTTGTGCTTATGTCTTTCATTTATTAGTTTAAAAGATAAAGATAATGAATGACTACTTAAAGAGCAATCATTATATCAGAATTCTATCCATATCTATACTCCTCTTATTGATGAGTTTAATAATGCTGAAACTGTTAATTTAATGGTGAATTCTGTCACAAGTAACATGCATCAGGAACTGATAGCAGACATGGAGTTTGCTTTTATTTTAAAAAATATTAGCAGATTATACTTTTTAGTGAAATTGTAGGTTTACAAAAACATTGAGCAGAAAGTAGACAATTCACTATCCTCTTCTTTTTACTTCCACTCTCCAGTTTCCCTTGTAATACAGATTAACATCTTACACTGTTATCATTCTTGTACCAGGAATGATGAACCAATATTAATACAGTCTCTTTTCAAAAATAAACAGAGAATAAGAGTGATATGTATGCACAGCACTGTCGAAGGGAAAGAGATAAGAATTTAGGGGTTATAAATAACTTATTACCCTAAGATACATTCTTTGCTTTGAGGTATTGATGCCATTATAATTCATGTTCATGTATTTAAAAATTTTTAGAAAATAACTAAGATTTGTATAGTATCATGTGCCAGGCAGGCAAATTATATATATATATATATATATATATATATATATATATATACACAAAAGTAATCAAATTTAATTCTTACAACTGTCTCTATTATAAAAATTTATAAATTGAGGTACAGAGAAATTCAATAATTTTTCTTTCTTCTTTTTGTTTTTGTTTTTGGCAGGGGCTGGGTTTGAACCTGCCACCTCCGGCATATGGGGCCGATGCCCTACTCCTTTGAGCCACAGGCACTGCCCCCCAGTAATTTTTCTTAAGTAAATGAAGAAACTAGTAAGTAAAAAAATCAAGATACATGTAACTATAAAATACATACCAGATTTTGAATACTTTATATGTAAAAGTGAATTTGAAAATACTGATTGTGTTAAAATAATAATATTCTGGATAAATTAGATTCAATGAAATATACTACTAAAGTTAGTTTATTCTTTTTTTACTTTTTAAAATGTGGCTACTAGAAAATTTTCAATAACACACAGGGCATTTGTGGATCCCTTCTTATCTCTATCAGGTACTCTTGGTTCTTAAGCTCCAAAATTCCCTATCTGCCTTTGCTCTAACTCAGGGCTTACAAAGGAAACTTTAGATTCCTTGAGTTTGTACGTATCCCATTATTAAAAAAGGGAGCATCATACATAAGGCACTTAAGTATTCTAGATCATTTAGGATATCTCCTCTCTTCAATGTAAATTAATAAATGTCATTTTGGTTTCCATTCACAAAAACCCTAAATCCAACCTAGTATTTTTGTTGGGTAACTATGCATTTAAATTCTTTAATATTCATTATCATGTGCTCCTGCTAATAAAACTAGTGTTCAGATTTTGATCTGAGAATGATTTCCCTAGATTTAATGTGCGATAATTAAATGCTGAAAACAGTAATGAATTTTAACTCAATTACCTTCATCTAAGGTACACCAGTGATGTAATATATAAGACACAGTAAGGGAACTGTATGGTCAAGTAGCTAAACATAAAAAAAGCTTGGAAAACTTCCACATTATGCTAAATATGGAGATGAAAAAGGAGATGAAAGGCAATATAAACACCAGGAAAAAATTCCGGAAAACAGAAACAATCTAGTAAAAAACTAAAGAAAACTGAGTCATAGGCATTATTAAAAACGAATAAACAAAAAAACAAACAAAACTGTTCAAGGCCAAGCATGTGACTCATGCTGGCAATCCTAGCACTCTGGGAGGCCAAAACAGGAAGACCTCTTGAGCTCAGGAATCTGAGACCAGTATAGGCAAGAGTAAGACCCTGTCCTACTAAAAATACCACAGTTGTGGCAGGCACCTATAGTCTAAATCAGGGGTCCTCAAAATGCGGCCCACTGAGGACGTTTATCCGGCCTGCCAGGTGTTTTTGCCTCCGCTACCTGTCCTGTTTAGCAGTGGACTCATCCCTGGCCGCAAAATCTGTTAGCAGAAAAACCATTGGTTGCATTCCCAAACAAAACATGTGTGGATTCACTGGGAAAGTTGCAAAAGGAGTTCCAATTTAGATTTAAAGAGCTTCATTCCCATGAACAGGACATACAGCTTTTCGATAACCCATTTTCTATTGACACTGAAAATGTAGAGGTCAGTCCCTGAAGTAGACACCCCTGCCTCTGGCCGGTGTCTCCTGCAGGCAGAAGCCACGCGCTGCAGGGTGCAGCAGGGGCGGCCCAGTGCTCTTGTGGCTCCGGCTTTCCGGCTTCTCCATGGGGTTGGCCTGCAGCGCCCAGATAGTCTAAGAACGTTTCCACTGTTTTGAGGACACACGCAGTGGGATTCAGATTTCCTGGAGAATTGCCTTTGTGGGAAGCTGGAAGTATTTCTTTAAATTCCGTCTCTTAGTTTTTCAAAGAAACATCAAGAAACCATGAACAACATTAGTAATGAAGAATTTGACTGCCACTTGCTTGATGAAGGTTTTACTGCCAAGGACATTCTGGACCAAAA
>CAUYRH010013391.1:0-31052 GCA_963574655.1 Perodicticus potto | reverse complement strand
CTCCAATTTTGAAAGAAGTTCTGTGTGGGTAAAATGCTCTCAAACAGCATCACTCGCTACAGAGAAAGCCTCCATGAAAGGACGAGCCAGCCCATGTGGCAAACGTCACTGCCAACTTGTGTGAGAAGTCGCCACAGCCTCTCAGCCTTCAGCCCCCACCACCTGCTCAGTCACCAGCCACAGCATCAAGGCCAGACTCTCCACCAGCAAAGAGGTTAATACTCACTTAACACTCAAATGATCATTAGCATTTTTAGCAATAAAATGTTTTTAATTAAGGCATGCACCTTTTTAGACATGATGCTATTGCACATAATAGACTATAGTATGGTGCACCGGCACCCTACTCTGTCTCTATTTTATATGCACTGGGAAGCCAGAAACTTCGTGTGACCTGCTTTATTACAACGTTTGCTTGATTGTGATGGTCTGGAACCAAACTCACAGTATCTCCAAGGTATGGCTGTAGATCCCAAATTTGTGGGGTGTCAACATTCACAAATGATCCCATTCACAAGCTTTTGGGGAAATTTCTAAAGTACACTTGTGGGAATTAATGCTCAGTATTTAGTTGATAGGGCCCAGGACATGCTACCTCAAAATACAGCCCCCGGCATTTGAGAAAAGAGTGGAAACAGACCCCAGAAACTAAATCCCCCTTCTCTTCTCTCTTAAAGCAGAGGCAGAGAAATTTACTTATCTCTGGAGACACAGACACCCCAAGAAGAATGTGGACAGGCCTCACTAGGACCCCATCTGTTAGCACAGATCACACCCTTCTGCATGACTGTCCATAAAAATACAGTTTCTGTTTCTTTGGGTCTTCATTTCTGAAGGCTCCAGTGTTACATATAAAACTACATTAAATAAATATGTCTGATTTGCTCATTTTAAGCTGTCTTTTGTTACTGGGGTCTCAATCAAAAACCTGGCAGTGAGTGAGGAAAACAAATTACTTTCTCCCCTTCAGTACAAAACCCTTCTGTTCGAGGGCGTAGGTGATGTCTCTTGTGTGTGGAAATGACGTTCACTCTTTCATCCATAAATAACTTGCCACTGAGGCCTTCACTGCTTGCTGTGTCTCGGAACTCAAATGAGTTTGATCATCTGGCTTGAACAATTAGGGATACGATTCAGATTTGAACAAAGTCCACCGCCTGTGAGCAACCCTAATGCCCTCAGTACCTGTGCTGCACTGGGCCCCTGGGCTGTGACTATCATGTTGAAAAGCTCCCGTCTCAGAAGAGAAGTGGTGTTTACTGGTCTAGCTCTGTGCCCAGAGGGAAAGCCACCATGTCTAGCAACTCTCTCTAACACTTAGAGAGAGCATCCATCTAGTGAACTCAACATGATCCCATTAAGGGAGCATCATTCTCCTGTCACCTCCTTAGCTGCTCAGGTCTCAGCCTCCTCGTTTAATTATATCCTCAGCTCTTTCACTCTTTTAAAGTGTGGGGTTCACTGGGCCAGGGTCCTGTGAGGGGTATCCAGCCCTATAGTGCACCTCCGAACATCTCCGCAGCACCAGAGAGAACCAGCACCCACACCATCACTGCCTGTCTCTCCAGTCTCCATGGACTTGCCCTTCTCTGCACATTCTATGGAAGCACCACCAGACCACACGCAGCTCTCGTGTGTGGCTCCCTGCGCTCGGCATCGTGCATTCAAGGCTCCTATACACTGCAGCACGTGCCAGCTTCTCTCACATCACATCGGGACAGTACTCCACTGAACAAGACACCTTCAGTTTGGGTGACATTCTGCCCGTTTCCTTGGAGAAGGGGACAGGCAAGAGGGTGCTACTATTGGAAGGAGGCTCGTGTTCCTGCCTCAGAGTAGCTGTTCCCAGGATCAGGCTTGGCCAAGAGCGCACGGGAGGGATACCGCCCACCAGCCTGCTGCTTTTGCTATGGCCAGCAGTGTCCTAGAGGACCCTCCCAAAGTGAAGACCGGATCCCATAGCAGCCCCCAGCCCACACACAACCTGGGTCACTGTGCTTCTGGTATGTTAGTCACCAGTGTGATTCAGCCTTGACCACAGAGCGGGGTCAACAGGAAGCCCAGCCAACCTGTCCTTTCCAAGTGTCACTGTTCCTCCTCCGCCCTCCAGGCCGTCAGCATGAGAGTCCTTCTCACTCCCTGGTCCTCACGCTATGTTCATGAGCTAGCGCTCTGCATGGGTGCAAGTGTCCCGACCCATCTCCCATAAGCCAGTCCCACCCAGCCGTGCTCGCCTGTGTCCAGGGCCCCTTCGTCTCTGTTGGGCAGTCTTTATAGGACACCACCCAAGGAAGCAAGCCTCCTGTATCCTCTCCTCTGTTAGCAGAGACATGTTCATAGGGAAAAGCTTGAAAAACAGAGACATATGAGGCAAACAAAAGTCACCGCCCAGAGAACCAGCGTATTTCCCTCAATTTTTGCCCACCCGTGTTTTCTGAAGCTGGCATCACAGTGAACATGCATTCTGAATCCTGAATCTTTCATTTCACATCCTACCACCTAAGCTTTCTGGTGTTTTATTTATTTATTTATTTATTTATTGGTTTTTTCACTGAAAACACTTTTATTGGCCTTTTGGGTAGAAGCAGGAATTTACTTGCTGGGAAGGGTGGTCCCATCATCCCTGGATCCCTGGAACCAGCGCATGGCACCCTCACTGCTGACTCTGTGCTTGGCCCCAGTGCAGCCTGCCCTGCTATCTGCGATGCTGAAGTCCGGCCTTCCCAGCACCACGCAGAAGTCCAGGCCATAGGACTGGGTCATATTTGATACCCAGTTGATGTGCAACTGAAGCCCAAAGCCAAAATTTCCAGCATCTAAGAAGTTATTTTGTTTCTTAATTCATGCTCTCTCTCCTAGGCCTTTCTCTAGGATTTCTTCTGCCTTGGCCCCTCTGACTATTCAGTGGCCCACAGTCTTCCCATTTCTCCCAATGCCAAAGGGTCTACCAGCATCTCTAGCTTTGGAAAACACAGGGGCCTGGCCTGCAAGCTGCTCCAACACCTGTTTGCCAATGTCAGTCTGTCTCCACATCCCCCACACAGATGTTGAGGCAGAGCTTATGGGCGCAAGTTTCCTGTGTGGATGTCCCCCTTTTCATCTTGGTCCGCCATGATGGGAGATGGTGAGAGGGAGCCTGTTCTAATGGTATTAACAATTTTTTGCACACTTCCTTTTTAATGTCTGCCTAATATTCAAATCACATGACTGCAAATTAATTTTAAAAAGCATTTCTATTTTTTAATATGAAAGATATGACCACCATTTTTAAAATTAATATAAATATCACTGCAAAGAACAGTGATATTTAGTATTTTGGGTTATGAGTTATCTTCTTAGAATATAACCTTACAAATCGGATTACTGGGTCATGAACTGTGGAGCTCACCATGCACCAGGACGTGCCAGCCAGTCGATTGCAGTGACTGCACTGCTCTGCGCTCCCACCTATGGTGAACGAAGCAGACATCTCACTTCCTGGAAAATGCATGATCTTTTCTTAACCTTTGTAAATTTATTTTCCTTCCTTCCTTCCTTATATGTGGGGTAATTGGTTATTGTACCTATGAAATCTATTTTTAGGACATACCACCTGTTTTTGGATGCATCCCATTTAAAGTTACTGACCATGAATCAAATCCACGTAAAACTTTTGAAAGCTTTTTTCCTAATATTTAGGAAATCAATGTAACTACATCTAAACTTTTTTTCTACAACCTGTTCCTGGATGATACGATTACTTTATTTTAAGATACCACTTTCAGAACGCTTATAGTTTTCCTCTGATGGCCAACATTATTTCAGAGTTAACTTCTTTTAAACCTCTTATTGTAATATGCATTACACACACCACCATCCATCTCCATAAACAGTGACTCCCCACCTGCCTTCCCCAGCCATTGCACCCACTCCCTGCTTTCTGTCCCTATGATTCTGAGAACTCTTAGCACTTCTTACATGTGTGATTACAGGGTATCTGTCCCTTTGTGTCTGGCTTATCTCACTCAGCATACTGTCCTCAAGTTTATCCATGGTGTAGCAGGTGTAAGATCCCCTCCTCGTTAAGGCTGAAAAACATTCCACTATGTGCACAGACCACACTTTGCTTATCTATTCATCCACCAGCAAACCCTAGGTTGCTCCTGCCTTTTGGATATTGTGACTAATGCTGCAAAGAACACAGGTATACAGACAGCTCTTCCAGATCTTGCTTTCAATTTTCTTCCTACCCAGAAGTGATGCTGGATCACATGGTAGTTATATCCCTAAATTGTTGAGGAGCTGCCACCCTGTTTCCCACAGTTCTGCACCATTTAATACTCCCACCCAGTTCACAAAGGTTGCAGTATCTCCACACACTCATCCTCACCAACACGTGGTTATTTTCTGGGGTGTTTTCAACAGTAGCCATCCTGATGATACGGGGCATGGGGCACCCCAGCTAGCTTGCCTGAGCTGAGAGGACCTGCCATCTCCCCCCTGGGGGTGTTGGTGCTGCAGCAGCCAGCAGAGGAATCAACGGGTTAGGGAGTGCAGAACAACTGCTGGGGGGCGGGGGGTAGAGCACCTTCAGGCTGCCAGCTCAGGGAGCACGGTAGTATCTCTGCCCCAGCTTCTGTCTTCCTCCCCTTACACTTACCACTGAAGGAGGAATCACTCATTTCCCAGGCCTGGTCAATTTCATGTAAGTTTCCTAGGCCTGGGAATGGAAGGGATTGTGTCCATTCATTTGTTAAAATACATATACATACACACACACCTATATGTATGTGTGTATGTATGTATGTATATGTATGTGTGTGTGTATATATATATGTATATATACACCTTAGACAAAAGGCCCGGGGGAGATTTTTTCTGACCTGAATTTTTCCCTCTGCCAGAAGCTCTGGTGCTTTCCCTGTATCCTTTTTATAAAATAAATCCTGTCTTACACTGATCTGTAGTCCGTGGATTCATTCTTCAAATCCCTGAGACCAAGGACCTACTGAAGAGGAAATTCTAGGATCACTAATGTGTGTGAGGTGGTATGTTTATCCTTTGCTTTTCTTTGTATTTTATTCCATCCAATCATCTTAATTTTTATTAACAAAGTTTGTTGGGTTTTTTGAAAACATATGAGCTTAATAAGATGACACATTTCTACTTACATCCCAAGAAGAGGGAGTAGTAAGAGGGAAAAGAGTAAGAGACCCCGTGTCTGGCAGCAGAACACCCTGGATTCTGCCCCAAGGTTCCACGCCCACCCCAACTGTCCCCATGGCTGCACAACCCGCATCCAACCAGCTGTCAGGATGAATTCTACAGTTACCATGGCAGCCATAAATACAGGCCAGCAGGGGTGGATACGATTGTTTTTCTTACTCTTCATAGACTACACAAAGCTCCCAATTTTGTAAGACTCAGTACCACCCACTGTGCTATTTCCTGCACCTTAACTGTACTAGAAAAAAAAATCAAATATTTGTATCTGTTTCTATAAATCAAGGCCTGAATATTTGTATTTACATTTAAATTGCTTTTCTCTTCCAAGGAACTTGAAGCTATCATCTTAATATAATGGTAATACAATTTCACATTAGGGAGGTAAATCAAAGTTAGGGAAGGGCAAAAGCCCAAGATGATTCAGCAACACCCAGACCAGCCTGCCCTCAAGCAGAGGAAGGAGGCAGAGTCACGGCTTTTACTCTGCTGCTGTGGTCATTTCTCCAATTAAATTAAACACACACCCCTCTGTTGCCTGGATCATCGAAATGTGTTGAGTCCAGGCAGATAATGTATTTCCACATATAATAGTTTTAAATGCTGCTTTCAAATAAAAGCTACACAAGTACATTGCAAAGAGTATGAGATGACACAGGCCAGAACCTCACACCTGCCGCCCACACTCATGATCAGTGCTATTTCTACTTTCCTCCAATCCAGGTCACCACTTGTCACATTCTGCACAGCACAGAAATATTCCCCCCAGAAAGAAAACACACACTGTGGAATGCCCCACACTGTTGACAATTTGTTCTCCCCTTTATGTTCCCAGCGTCAGCATCCTTTCCTCCACACAGGAGCTGCCAGGCCACAAACACGCCGCAGTTCCCAGCCTAGAAATTCCTCCTCTAGGACCTAGGACTAGCCCTCACAGGGTCCACAAGTTCCTCTTTTCACATTTCAGAGTCTGAGTCAGTGCCCAGGTGAGGCCAGTCTAGGAGGCACCTACACTCCAGGGCAGTCACCCATGGCAGCCCAGATAAAATGCACTCCCCTCTGACAAACAGATGGGGCAGGGAGCTGGGGGAGGAGAAGGTGCACCTCACTCACTAGTGTTCGCCTGACACCACCCCCCACCGGGGCCCATGTGCAGCCTGACATGACACTGGAAAAAGCAGCACAGCCAACATCTCTGGAAGATGGAGACGTGCAAGTTTGGGTTTAACCCCTTCCCCTTAGCCACCAGAATATACACAGCCCCAGATTCTCTCCCACCAAATGACAGAAGGCTGTTCCCCTCCCAGGAGAAGCCTCCTGCGCACGCCATCATCCCACAGAGAGGCAGGCCTTCCGGGGCATTTCCTGTTTCATCTTGTAACTGCCCTCACAACCCAAAACATAAAGCATGACCATGTTTTCTTAGCTGCATGATGAGAGGAAAATCAGTGGTTTAAAGGATTAAAAACCTGCAGGCCATGTAGAGGGCAATGACAAGATAGAACAGCAACAGGACAGGTCAGGGCAGTGGGTGCTGTGGAGGCGGCAGGGACTGCTCTCTCCCTGCACAGGGAGTCCAGCACCCACAGCCAGGGAGCCCATGGACAAACTGGGGCGGACACAAACATGGATTTTGCATTTTCTCCCCTGGACATGCCCAGACACCTCAGGCTTAGAGTCAACGGGGGGTGGCATAACTGGGGTGTCGGGAGGTGCATAGCTGGTAGGAGAGAGGCAGACTCAGCTGCAGGCAGTGAGTCACAAGGAGCCATACTTACCATCAACACAGAGCTCCGCCAAGCCACAGAGGCCATCCTCGAGCAAGCAGCCTGCGGGGGAAACAGAAGAGACAAGTCAGTGAAGGAGGGAAGGAGGGTACGCCCTCGAGGCCACACCTGGACAGCTCTTCTAACCCACCTTCTCCAAGACACAGGCCAGAACAGTAGCCCTGGTGCAGACCAGTGTCCATGTGGGCAGCCTCCTGGCTTAGGTCAATGTGCTGAGCTGCCTGGCTGGGCCAAACCCTCAGAATCATGGCGGAGTTCACAGTCAGCATCATCGAGAAAGGTATCCAGCAGCACGACGGACAGGTCAGCCCCGGGTCCTCCTCTCTAGCACTGCCCACCTTACGTGCACAGTGGGCATGTGTCACACAGAGGAGTGGAGCTCCAGGACGTGGTGCAAGTCCACACAGACCAGGACACCATAAGAAGCAAACAGGGGCCACTGCAGCCACAGACCAAAGTGGCAGAAAACGGGGGCTGGAGGAAGGGGGGCCATTCAAACACCACGCTGGGCCCGCCCCACCAGAAAGACACCTGGAAACCTCTGGGAGGCAGCCTTAAGGGCCAGGAAGCCAGCAAAGCCTGACCATCGGCTGGCATCTGAGGACGGCTCCCACATGGAGAAAGGATACCAAGGAAACATCACCCCGTGACAGCCACAGGAGTAAGCAAGGGAGCCATGTGAGCTGGAAGTGTATAAGCAGCAATCACACCAGCCCCTAGCCCACAATGCCACAGTCATACCTGTCCTGGCAGAGGGCTGTGAGGCAATCAAAGTTAGGTGGCTCTGAACACACTGTGCCGTTTAGCAACACTGCGAACACATTCCTGCCAAAACATAATGCCTTTCTCCCTGCTTCTCCAGCAGACAAACTCCTACTCTTCCACTAAAAGACCCATTCAAAAGTCCCTATGACTGGCTTGGCAGATCAGTCCTGCCCAGGAGTGAGTTACAGGACCCATCACATTGTGCTGTGACCATGAACTTACGGCTGAATCTTCCTCACCTGACTATGGGATCTTTACTTGTAGGAGCCATGTAAATTCATTGTTTTGACCTCCACCACCTCCTCCACAGCATGTGTCTGGCACACAGCAGGTGCTCAGGAGTAAGTGAATGAATAAAAGAGAACTGACAGACCAGGAGAATGTCATGGATTACTGAAGAACTCACCCCCAGAGTCGCTTAAATCTTTCAATCATTAACTTCCTCATGATGGAGTTGCTATACCGTCCTCACGGCTAAAACGCTCATTCACATTAAATAAAGGCTGAGTGATACACATGACAGGAGCCTGCAGAGGAGGCAGGAAACAATAATGCTCCACGAGTAAAGAAAAGCAGTGACAGCAGATGGAACTGCCAGGAACCCACGGTGGGGAAGGACCTCACTCTGTCCCCACGACACCTTCCAAAGGAGGCTGTGGCGAGTGGTCCTCAGGGTCCAGCCTGCACTGCCCCAGAACAGGATCCCCACTCTAGGCAAGGACTCTGTTTTCTGACCTGAGAAAGTAACCTCAGGGAAACTGTACATTGTTTCCTAATCCCACTTCCATATACATCTTCATGAATTGCTTTGCCAGGTACTTACTCAGCACCCTGTGGGCATCTGTGTTCTCTTACCCCTGCTCAAGAGTTATTTCTTGGTTTGACATGTGTCTGCACCTGGCAGTGTGCTTCAAGGAAGGCAGACAGCCCAAAAGGAAAGCAGTGGCCCTGAGACACCTGTCTGCCAAGAAGAGGTGAAGACCCCCACAAAAGCCCCGGGGGGTTGTGAGACAGAGCTTAATGTCTCTGAGAGCCTCACAGGCTGACCTCCGTGGGCCCCTCACTGCAGCTACAGGGAGCACCTCAGCTTCGAGGACCCGGCTGGGTCTCAGCTCCCTCTGCCACCCCAGGCACACAGAGGTCCACATCCTAAGGGTGGAGGCCTAGAAACATGCTGGATGTGGTTTTGTGGAAATCTGATGAAAGTTAGGCCAGGATGTCAGGGGAAGTCTCTTGTCCTAGTGGTGGCAGTGGCTGCAGGGCTCTGCCCAGGGACTTACAGAGCACCAGAAGCATCACAGGAAGACTGGGGAAGGTGAGTGCAGGGACACACACAGGTCAGAGACTCATAGTCCAAGTCTGAGTGTGTCATGTGGGAATGGCAGGTGACAGAACTCTGCCAGAAAAGGCCTCTTATAGAGCTTCCCATCCCTGCTTTAGCCATGGCTGACAATCAGATGTGCCCTGCAGATGATGTGTGTACAAGTGACTCTCAATCCCGACTTGGCTTCCCACCCATTGTTGGCAAATGCCCAACTGACCTGTTCCAGGATCCAGAAGAAAAACCACATCAAAAAGACCAGCAGCCCTCCTCAGGGAACGGGGCCCCGGCGCCCCCTCACTGCACATGGACTCCCCCGTCCTTGCACACCTGTCAGTTCTCCCAGACAGTCCTCACCGAAGTCTAGGTGTCATTCTGACACCACGCAGCTAAATCTACAAGGGAAGCACACAGCAGCCCACGGGGCTCCTGACTGTATGGTGCCCAGCACTTAAGACGAGAATCCATAACTTCAGGGAATTAGCCACACTTTCATGTGAAAACATGTGACACTTACAAAATTCCCAAAGTGGGCCTTTGGCTAAGCACCCAGAGCGGAGCCACAGGGCTCAGGGATCCTCCTCACTCCGTGTCCACAGGCTTTGCCTCCCACTTCCGCATGTGTGCATACATGTGTGCATACATGTGCATATGCGTGCACTCACACGTGTGCTCACGTGCATATGTGCACATGTATGGGCTCACACACACTGATCCTTTCAGTGCCAGGTCTGCTTCTCTTTTACCTTTTTGGACACTAAGCAGTATCTTGTCACTATCTCAGCACCTCTTTTCTCTCCTCCTCAAAATGAGAATGGATCCAGGTCTTCCTCAAGGAGCAGACGGATCTGCCTCTCACATCCCATTGCTCCTGACAGCACTTAACAAAGGATTTGTCTTCGGTGGTGGAAACCAGCCGTGTGAACACAGTCCACCACCTCGCCCAGGGCAGAGGCTGCTCAACCACACCTGCCTGCAGACACGCCCATCCCCAGGCTGGACTTCCTGTCCCTAGCCCCATCCACAGCCCCGCCTGGGCTCAGGCTTCTTACCTCTGGAAAGGGAACAGAAGTGACTCCTTTACCTGCCACAGGGTTTGTAAAAGTACAATAACATAATGATTACATAGATTTTGTGACCTAATTACATGAGAAAAGAGTCAAAATAAAAAAGAATTCTCGGGTGGTGCCTATGGCTCAAGGAGTAGGGCGCCGACCCCATACGCCAGAGGTGGTGGGTTCAAACCCAGCCCCGGCCAAAAACTGAAAAAAAAAAAGAATTCTCTCATCAAGAAACAAAATAGTTTCCCTCTCAGATGCACCACATGAACAGGATCAGTGATTTTGGATTGTCTGCAAAGCAACTGAAAGAGTCTTAGAATCCAGGAGTCTTCTCCCCTAATTTTCTTAAACCCAAGAGCTGATAATGGTACAAAACTAAAACAACTGAATAGTGTATCCAAGTAAAACTATTGAACATCTGACAAGAAGATGGTATCACATATGTTAATAACAATGTTGTTATTTTCCCAATGGTAACTTTCTACAAATAATAACATATTTGCATACACTGATTTTTCTATCACACTACAGTTTTCCTCCACTGGGTCCTCCAGTGCAATAAGTGACACAATGGAAGAGTCACTCCCATGGCCGTGCTGAAGGCTGATGCCTGTCAAGTCCAGCTTTAGCCATCTGCCTCTTACATGTCATCTCTGGTCTTCCAGTGCCCTGTGATGCACCTGTTACTGTTATCATCCTCACAAATGAGGAGCCAGGACTCAGAAAGGTCAGGGACACACCCATGGCCAGACAGCTGGCTCAAGCCTGCTCTGTCCCCAGGGTGTTCGTTTCTGCTGCTCTGAGCTGCTCTAGGTGAGAGAGCAGGGGTGCACCTATACACATGAGCCCCTGAGCAGGAGCATAGTCGGGGTGTTTACTCAGCTGCTCCACTCTCCACAGCCCTCAGCCTGTGGTCCTGAATTCCTAACTACCACCCACAACCCACATTCTGTATTGGCATGAAACAGACCCTGGCAAAGGAAACAAGGGATCTTCCATGCCATAGGTGCCACGGGAGGGAGGGGGGCTGCTGACAGACATGGGAGTCCCTGGGCCCCGCCAGAAGGTGCCCCCTCCAGTGCACACCTCTCCTCTGAATCAGACACCACAGGGTCTCAAGCTGCTCCAGTTTCCACGTTCCACCTCCACCCAGCCCCCTGGCCTGGCTCTGAGACAGCAAGGCTTTGACATCTAATGCTCAGGCCCTCTGGCATCTGCAGATGGATAGGGGACACAGTGAATGCCTTGTGCCTTGTGCTCAAGACCCCATCCCACACACTGACCAGAGCACCACCCATTGCAGAGCCAACACAGCCCAGAGCAGACTCAGAAAATGCAAATGGAAAACCTTCCCAGGAGCGGGAGTACAGGCTGAAGGTGGCATATGTGTGTGTGTGTGTGGTGTGTGTGTTAGAAATGTGGTGCACATTTTGTTTGCATATTCTCCACATGTGAGACAGTGCACATGCAGCACTTCACACATGAAGGTTCTGAGCCTGATCAAAGTCATGAGCTCCTGGTACAACACCAGGGAATAATCTGTCTGGGAGGGTAGGAGGTCTTCCCAAGGCAGCTTTCCCGCTGGTCCATGACTCTCTGTGGTTGGGTCAGAAACTACAGCCTCTCTCCACAGCAGTGGGTCAGGCCAGCTGGACAACACTGTGAGGGTTGGGCCCACCCCTAAGTTGCCAGCTCCCTAATCCCTAGATGAGAGGCTTTCGCAGTTCCTTGTCAAATTTGCATTTCTGTGCCCTCCTGCTAGGCCTCTGTGGCCACCCCAGTCCCAGACACCACACAGCCCCCCCACACTGCAATGCGAGCAACCCCCAGGACAGGCCCCAGACCATTCATTCCGGATGCAGCCACTTCTTGGTTTATACAGGGAATTGAGCGGGAGACACAATGACCCCATAACCTCAGTAATGACCATCTTATCAGCTCAGCCCTGCCCTTCACTTCTACAAGTGACATCAAAAGTCAGTCCCAGTTTATGGCTGCACGACATTTTGTAATCCGTGCACAGACCCTCACTGTGGGTGTTCACCCCCAGTGTAGAAGGCTCATGAATGTGTAGAGAGTTGTGAAGCTCAGGAGGAATCCTACCACAGTGGGCCACACTGTGGGTACTGACATGGGGATCCACCATGAGCCGCCTTCCCTCCTTACCATGAGCTTCTCCAGGACCAAAGCAGCCCTTCCAAGAACCAGAGGCTCACAGCAGCTGCAGAGTCCAGGGTTGGCTGAGGCCCTGAATCCAGTGATGACTAAGGCCAGCCACAGGGACACAGTTCTGGGCTATAAAATCATAGAGGCGTGTAAAGTCCAGGAGGTGTGAACTAGTACCTGACAGGAACAAGACGTGAGCAGCTCTGACACCTGGACCTGGGTCCAGCGCCCACACCTGCCATCCTCCCCAAGCCACAGACAGGGCCTTCCTGAAGCCCACAGCCACTGACTTCACACATGCTCTTTCATCCACTGCTCTCTGAGAACTGCTACTAAGGAACCCCTCCCCAGGCCGGTGTGCATTCATGAGCCTGGGATGA
Source organism: Perodicticus potto (assembly GCA_963574655.1). NCBI lineage: Eukaryota > Metazoa > Chordata > Mammalia > Primates > Lorisidae > Perodicticus > Perodicticus potto. Next base: position 18,370 of record CAUYRH010013391.1, on the reverse strand, counting down.
GAGCGTCACAACTCTCTACACATTCATAGCTCTGGGATGCAGCAAGGAAGCTCATTCATTCCCAGATAGTGCCACATACCCCAGCAGGAGCAAGGGTAAACCTGAGTCTGCACACATGGAAACCACAGAGACTCCCAGCATCTCAGAATGGGGTTAGGGGAGGTGAGGAGACACACATCTGGGTCATACACCACCATGTGCTCTTATACAGGAAACACGCACATACTTCATAATAAAGTATTATTATGAAGTACTTCATACTTCATAAGTACTTCAAAGTATTATTATGAAGTACTTCATACTTCATAAAAAACTGTGATACAAGGTACATAAGCTAAACCTTATCTTTTCCTCTGTGGCCAAGCCAACCTCTCCTGGAAGCCCTCCAGACCCCCAGCTCCTCAGAGCTCTCCCTGCTCCCCATTCATGACTGTCTCCGCCCCACCCTGAAGTCTTAAGAAGAAACAGCCATGCTCAAAGCCCGTGATCCCACATTACCATCCGGAGTAGGTCCAGCGACACTGTAGTTACCAGCTGGGCCAAAGGCAATACCTTAGCAACTGCATTTTCAAACTGGTCTATCCAAAGTGTGATTCCCATGAAAACCATCTTATTTTTCTCTCCCTAGCAGAAAACACCATGGGTTCTGAAGATCTGAGGCTCTGGGGAATTCTGTTAAATTTTATATAGATATATAGATATATTTTTTTTTTGCAGTTTTTGGCCGGGGCTGGGTTTGAACCCACCACCTCCAGCATATAAGGCTGGCACCCTACTCCTTTGAGCCATAGGCACCACCCTTAAATTATATCCTTTTCTAGAAACTGTGCTAGCTCAGAAAAGGAAGGTGTGGGATTTGAAGAAATGTTCTTTTCAAAAGGCACCTTCATCTTTACAATCTAAGGTCAATGCTCCCCATGCAGCAGACGTGCCTGGGCTGGGCCTCAGGCCACCCAGGCAGTGCCATCCATCCCCTGAGCACAGACCACTCTGACATAGAGCCTACCCACTATGGTTTCTTAAATGTTTCCATCAGATCTAAAATAAAAAGATATTAAATCAGGGCAGGGCACCCAAGCAAGAAGAGAAAACCATCTCCACCATAAGAACCCTCATTCTTAGAATAAGACCATGAACACAGAGACTAAAGCCTTGGGCCCCCAGGCAGGGGCGCTGGCCGGGTGGTACTTGTGGGAGGTGGGAGCAGAGACCACCTGCCTGGGCAGCTGAGTTGCACTGGGATGCCAGGACAGCTCATTCCAGGCCCTAGGTCTCAGGTTAATCCTGTGATCACAACTTAAAGACAAAAGGCCAAGAGTGCCCAGGAGCAAGGGAGCCTGTGGCTCCACCATAGCACTATCTCTACCTGAGCAAAGCAGGTGGTGCCCAGCTCCCTGCCAGGGCTGTGGATGGGGAGAATCCCTTGTGAGGCCCAGGGGGCAGCTGCTGAGGGGGAAGTACACTCACCTCTGAGCATGAGGAGATGGTCACCAGCCACAGCCCAACACATGGACACATTGTCCAGCACTGTCCCCTGCTCCTGCACCAGGTCCCTGGGCTGCTGAATAAGTGACTCCCTTGGGTGACTCCCGTTGTGCTTGGGAATGTGCCAGGTTCAGGGACAGTGCTCCAATCTGCCCCATGCTGAGACTTCCCACTCAAGGCCCAGCCCAGGGTGAGGGTGGGTCCTCCGGAAAGGTGGGACACAGGAAGTGTGCAGAAGGAACGGGTGGCTGTTCCAGAGTGGGTAACACAACCTGCTCTTGACATGGGCCTCAGAGAAAGAGGAAAAGGCCACCAGACACCTGAGCCTGGCCAGCTCCCACCTGAGGGGTCACCCCCCACCACACACGCACGCACACACATTCTGCTGGGCTCACCCAACACACACTCTGACAGGGTAGCCCCCACACACACATACTTGGGACACCTACCCCCCACACACATACTATCTGACAGCACCACCATCCAATACACACACTTGAGGGGTCACCTACCACCCCCACCACATACTTGCCTGGGTTGCCCACCCCTCACACAAACACACACTCTGGGCCAGGTCACCCCCCCCCCAAACACACACACACACACACACACCTGGATCACAACCCCCATCCCTGCCTCCCCACATACACACTCTGATGAAGTTGCCCACACACACACATTCTAACAGGGTCTGTCTCTCACACACACACACACACACACACACACACACACACACACTGACGTGGTCACCCTCCCACACACACATTCTGACAGGGTCTCTCTCTCTCTTTCACAACATACACACACTTTGACGTGGTCGCACTTCCACACACACATTCTGACAGGGTCTCCCTCTCTCTCTCTCACACACACACACACATACTGACATGGTCACCCTTCCACACACACATTCTGACAGGGTCTCTCTCTCTCTCTCACACACACACACACACACACTGACATGGTCACCCTTCCACACACACATTCTGACAGGGTCTCTCTCTCTCTCACACACACATACACACACACACACTCTGACGTGGTCACCCTCCCACACACACACTCTGACAGGGTCTCTCTCTCTCACACACACACACACACACACATACACACACACACCCTGACATGGTCACCCTTCCACACACACATTCTGACTGTGTCGTGCTCACACACACACTCCAACGGGGTCACACTTCCACACACAAACACGCTGATGGGGTCGCCCCCCCAACACAGACGCACACTAATGGGTTGGCCCCTGCAGTGTAGCCCTCTCTCCTGTGTGTCCCCTCAGCTCTGTGGCACAGGGACAGGCACCAGGCCCCAGGGAGCCTCCTCCCCAGACACCGCCCACGTCCTGCAGTCAGTTGCCTACAGAGACCCTGTGAAGCACCCGGGCACTGTGGCTTCAAAGATCACTCAGCCCAGCACCCTGACACCTCCGGACACTGCGAGGGGGCAGCACAAACACACACAGCTAAGGTGGGGAGTTGGGGGGATTGCCTAGCAGATTCTGGAACATTCCACTGAATGCCCAAGAGCAGGAAAATCTGAGCCCTGGCCAGAGGGCCCTATGGTAGCTGGGCTCTAAGACCTACAAGATGTGTCCTCAAATCAGTGATGACTGACACACTGTGACCTGTGAACTCAGCTGCTGTGAACAGTGGAATGGACAGCAATAAACAGGTCCCCTTTCCCCCTCTGAGGCCGGGAGGCCACTTCAGGCCTCCGGGCATACTGCTGCGACGTCTCCCGGCCTGGGGCAGGAGGAGGTGGCCACGGGCTCTGGCACATTCCAAGCTGGGACCCACTGTCCTTGCCGAGAGAGTGTCAGAGGCAAAGCGCACTCAGGGGCCAGGTGGCAACTAACTCAAACAAGCACCCCCAGGCACAGCCTTGTCCCCCTTCGCTGTTACCCAGCTCCATCACTAGAGGGGGTATGTCCGCTTCCATGGGGCTGGAAAGGCGAAGGGACCCCCCCACCTCTGTGGCCTCAGCTCCGCTCTGCCGCAGCTGCTAACCCCAACTCCACCCACAGAAAGAACGGCCTCGGCCAGCAGAGCCAGCCAGGATGCAACACGGCGGCGAGTTCTGCGATGTTTTTAAGAAAAAGGAAAAACGAAACTCTTACTTTAGGTAACGTCTTTGATTTCAAGTTTTTTGTTCTAAAGTTGTACAAATTTAAACTCTAAAGAAATCATACCAAATTCACATTATGTACTGGAGTGACTTCTTTCTAAAGCACAGGCAGTATTTTGTGGGAAGTGTGCTGTCAGCGGTCCATATTCCTGCGTCCTCAGTTTAGGAACGTGACAACAGCAATCTCAACCAGGTCTACCCTAAACAGCGTTTTAACTGGATCTTTGGTTTTCGTCCTCAGATAACTTGTGAAAATCAAATAAAATTCTCAAAGGAAGGATACTTGTTAATTCTTGTGGATTAAAAAGGTATTTCTAAATTTGCTTCCATACATACAAAGTTAAAAGCTTTGAAAAAAGACCTGATGAACCACCTTGGATGTTAAATCTGCAGGTTCATGCAGCCACCCCAGTCAGGGTTGGAAACAGGAAAGCCAAGCTCAAAAAACTTGGGGTGTAACCGTCATGAGCTTGATTAAGATACAGTAACCCCACAAAAGGACAGCATCAAAAGCGAGGAAAAAGGAAGGAAACTGGGTTTGAAAGGACATGGCAAGCGCTAACACCCTGCCTTGGACGTGGGACCGGGACTTGAGAGGTCCCGAGCCCGTGATCCCAGCGCCGTCACAGCCTGGCTGGAGCTGGCGGCCGAGACCGCCAGGCCAGAGAGGTTTGCATCCGTGGTTCGTCCTCAAGCACAACAGCAGGACCAGGCCAACCACGCCGGCTGTGGTGAGAACCCCTGGGGTGCGCACCAGGGGTGCCTCCTGAGCACACTCCACCCCAGCGCCTGGCTGGGCATCCTTCACCTGTTTGTGGCTGGAGTCGCACCTTGAGCAGGAGCCAGAGAGCCTACCTAGAGCTGGGGGACACGGCCGCCAGGACCGCCCAGTGTGGCCACAGACGTGGGCACATGGAGCCTCCGAGCCAGAGCTGCCCCTGCTCCGCAGTCCACGGAAGGTCACGCCTGGGCTGCCCGCGAGGGAGGAAAGATGTGTGCAGAGACCGCCAGGCCAGCCAAGAGAAACCCAGGGACACCCCCAGTTCGAGGGGGGTCAGTTATGTGCTAATCACTAACTGGCATGAGGGAATTCTGAGTGTGCCAAGACGTTGTGCTGGACACCACATTCAGCAGAGGGACTCGGAACGTTCTAGGTTCCAGGACGAATAGCAGCAGAAAGGGGCCAGGGGCCGTGCCTGCTCGAGGAACCCCTGTGACGGGGGTGGGGCAGGCCCTGAGAGAAACTCTCCCGGGGGAGCTGAGCCTGCAAAAATGACTTCACTTATATCCTATTAAATTCCATCTTAGCAGCTTTATCCCAGCATTCTGGGTTATCAAGAGACTTATCTTACTTTGTCATCCGCTGTATTAGTTCTTATACAGCGAGACATGCAGTGACCTCAGCGGGGCTGAGACTGCTGGGCCTCAGAGGCTTCGCTGTAGGCCGGCCGTCTGGGACCCGCCGGCTGCACGGCGCCCAGCACTGACATGCACTCAGCTAAACGACACAGCGCTAAATTACATGGTGCACGCTGCTTCTCCGCCCAGTGACTCCCCACGCTGCTCCTGCAGACAGTGTGCTCCATGCCACGTGCCTGCTTCCTTTTTGGAGTCTGCAGCTTTGCATGGAGCCAGGCAGAGGCTGCCCATGTGACCCCCCACAAATCTTTGACTGCTGGGCCTACAACAGCTTCCAGCACAGGAAACTTCTTTTGTGTGTTCCGGCCTGTCGGTGGGGAACTAAGCACGTCCTCTGTGATTAGTCTATTGGGTGATCTTGGAAGCCTGTGCCTGGTTATGCCTCATCTCTCCCATGCACCTGTCTCTTGAGTTGATTTGGCTTCGTTTCCTTTTTCTGTAACAAACTGTAACCACAAGCAGGACAACTTGTGAGTTCTGTGAGCCTTCCAAATCACCAAGTCTTTCAAGTCACTGATCCTCAGGGGTGAGATCAGGACGCAGATGCCCATCCTGATTTTGAGTCAGCTGTACTTCATGTGTCTCAACACTGTTTTACAAAGGCCTCAGGGCAGAAGAAATATACTGTATTAGTTCACATCACCTGCTCCTACCTGAGGACACTTGTCCCTGAGACCTATCCCCACGAGCTGTGTTCAGGGGCATGAACACAAGGCTGGGCAGCCCCACAGCCTTGGAGACAGTAGGGCGGGAACACCAGCATCCTAGGAGGGCACCAGGATGTGCACCTGCCCACCACAGCTACACTATGGGCGGAGCGGGTGGTGCACATACAGAAAGTTCCAGACTATGACCCTGTACTCAACTCACAGTCACCAAGTCTTTCAGTTCATTCTTCTGGATCTCTCTCAAATCGGCCAGGTCCTCTCTACCTCTCCACCCATCCCTAAACTGGCTTATGTTCTGACCTGACTGGCGTTGCTGCCCACCTCACTCCTGTTCCATTCAGCTGCCTGAAACAATATTTAGAAAACACAAAGGAATTGCATCACTCCTGAGCTTAAACATCTGCAATAGATTCCCACTTCCATTAGAACAGACTTCAAAACCAGCCTTACGGATGGTGGCCACATACTCATTCTCCACTGTGGCGGGACAGTCAAGCTCCCAAAACACTCCCATCTGCTCACAGCTAGGCTTTCACCAATGTGTCACTGGGTGGAGATCCTCCCTCCCCTCCAGGCCTAGCAGATTCCACTCATTTATTAGGTATCAGGTTAGACATTGCTTTGTCTGATGGGCCCCAGTTCTCGACTAAGGAGGAAACCCTACAACATGTGTCCAGGGCTCCCCAAGCCTCCCCAGTGTAGTGTCACCACCTGCCCTGTCATTATTTAATTACTCATTTCTTCCCTTCAAGAAAATAAGACTCCACAAGGGGAAAGGTGGCTCTATGTTAGTTAGTGCTGTGATGTCTATGAAATAGGACTCAATAAATACTTAGTAATTCAATTGACCAATTAATTGATTGGGATGACGGTGTTTAATGGGGCTGGAAAAGAAATGTGAACACATGAACACCAGCATCATCTTTTTCAGTCTCAGCAAAAGCCATGTTTTGTGGCTCAGCTGCCAGGTAAGGCAGACGCTTTAAAATGATGGTCAAGATCAGCGAAGGCAGGCTCACAAGGTGTTGGGGGACAGTGTTTGAGACTTTACACTGGTTGCTCTGAGGGTCTCGGAATGGACTAGCATTCCCTGTGTTGGTCTGGGTGACTCTGGGCCTTAGTTCTAAAGACATTCAGGATCCAGTGGTACCCAGGCACGGTGGCTCATAACTCTAATCTTAGCACTAGGAGGCTGAGGCAGGAGGATCATTTGAACCCATGAGTTGGAGGCTGCGGTGAGCTGTGATGACACCACTGCACTCCAGCAACAGAGTGAGGGCCTGTCTCTAAAAATCTTTACCATCACTCTCATCATCACCATTCTCCAGTGGCCACACACTGTCCAAGAGAGAAAAGGAGGCTCTTTTCTCCAATGCCACCAAAACTGGCATAAACTTCCCATAAATGTAAAGACTTTCTCCTACTCCAAGTTGCCAAGTGAAAGAAATTACTCACCTTAGAAGAAAAAGGGTTACCCAAACGCTGCTCTCTCTGTAACCCCACCCCCACTCCCGTGTCTGTGCTATGCCAGCACGGCAGCACTCTACAAATTACACCCATCTGCTGTCGTTGTATTTTCCAACTTTGCTTATCATTAGAGTGAAACCAATTTTTCCAGTTCGGTGTAATTACTATTCTGCCAAACACAAGTTTGGAATAGGATATGTGCCATGGGGAAACATTTCAATTTAATGAGCTTTTCTGAGACAACACAGAATGGTTTTTAAAACTCCTGGGCTGTTCCAAACTCAACTTTGTCATTTATCCTTACAAAACAATAGTAACAAAAAAAAAAAACATTTCCCAGTCATAAAGTTTCCCCTTCACATCACCTTCCAAGGGGAGGATGACAATATGGAGGTTGTAGGATTATAATCCCCTAGAGAAAAACGCCATTTGGGATCTTGGACAAGATATAGTACAGCCCAGGTCCTGACAGCCCCATACGGAACAGAGAGGAACAGTTCCACTATTGTGAAAATCCTCCTCAGTGCCAAAATACAAAAAGTCTCACAGTTATCCCTTCATACAGATTATTATTCACATCAGTTCTAGGTGGCATGTCTTCCTGCTGCAATTTAAAATAATTCATGCTCTTCAGTAGACGGTTTCTAGATCAGTCTTTCTTGAACACTGGAAGCAAGTTCTCTACTCTCCATGAGAGAAACCCCCTGGAACAGGGTTCTTAGGAGAAGGACCCCTTCCACGAGGGCTGTAGTGGCTCCAACCCTGGCTTTCCAAACCAGATGGCCTTTTGTAGTTTTTCATGATGGCAATAGTGCCACTTGACATGTATTTTAAAGAAAGACTGTAGCTCCTGGATTGAAAAATGATTACAACCAACAGAAACAAAAATACAAAAACAACAGAAAGGCACATTGTCAGAAAAATACAAATCTCTGTCTCAACAACTGACCAGCCAGGTAACCCTGTGTGTGTCCAAATCTAACAATGAGGATGACCATCCCTGCCACATAAGGACCCGGTGGGGGAACTCCTCTGGGTGGGCTCCATAGACTGCAAGGCATCACACATACCTATGATAGGTTCCACTGGACTGAGACATAGAGTCCACCAGCCTCTTCTCACATCCCGGGCAGCGGAACCCCAGCTGCTCCTGCCACATTCCTGCGATGTGGTTTCCCAGGCCCACAGTTGTCCTGCACACTAGAATCCCAGAGAGGGGAGCTGGGATGGGCTCCACCCGCACAGGGCGTGTTGGAGGAGTCTGAGTTCCATCCTGGCTGGAACCTAACCAGCTGCTGAATGCAGACAAGTTATCTGACCTTTCTGGACTTTGGATTTCTCATCTGTAAAACAGTATATAATTTCTAAAATCACACCTAGTTATATAATTCTATAAATCTCTGAACATCTCAAAGGCAGACAAAGGTATCAGAGCCGGTGTGCATCCATAACCCAGGATGTTGCGATCTCTCTGCCCAAAGTGGACTCAGATACCAACTATCTACCCCAGGGGGGCATCCTGGCCCCCCTCTTCCTTCCTTCTGCAAGCAGGGGCCTTCCTGCTGTCGGCAGGAACCTCTGGCTGCTGGACATGATGCAGGCGTCAGTCTCAGACCTGCGTCCTTGGCAGGTGGAACCCTGTGTTGCTGTCGTAAGAACCAGGGCTCCCAGGAAGGGCAGCCACAGCATCTGTCTGTGTGACTTGGCTGGAAATGACTCTCCTGGGCTCAGCTACATCGTCCCTAGTGAGAAGTGGATTAATAATATTGGTCACCCACTTCCTTTAAGGAAGGAATATAAAATGAACTTATTCATTCCTAAGCAGGTGCATGCCAAGCACCTTCCCCCCCAGTAGGGCGCAGGGTGCTGAGTGGCATGTGGGGCAGCAGGGTCTGTCCTCACCAAGCTTGTCCTCTTGTGAATTCGAAATATGGTTTCAAAAATAACATGCCTATGCTATAAACACTAGGTGAGTGTTAAATTAAATCCAAGTACAGTCGTCCCTCGGTGTCCCTAAAATACGAGGGCATAGTATTTGCAGATAACCCATGTGCATCCCCTTGAATCTTTAAATCACCTTGAGATTACTGTAGCACTTAATGAAAATACTCTATAAATAGTGATTATACTGTAAACTTTTGTTCATATTATTTGTTATTTTTGTTGCCTTTTTTACAAATACTTTTGATCTGCAGTTGGTTGAATCTCAGAAGCAGAGCCCAAGGACATGAAGGGCTAAGAGTATTATTGCCCTGAGGGTCCCAGGAGAACATGTGGACCAACCATGTGGACCAACCATGTGGACCAACTCACGGGGCATACGTGATCTGCCCAAAGCCACACAGTTAGTTGCTGAGCTGGTCACAGAACTGGGTCCCTGCTGCCCAGGCAATTGAATTATTTCTATAGATTATTTTATTTCTCTGCTTCTGAATTTAGCAATGATGTGATCTGTTAGTCAGAGAAGAACTAATACTAAAGCAATATTAATTCCAAAACCAGCACAAAACAATCAACAAAGAATAACATACTGGGAAATGGTATAGAAGAGACAGTCATGTCAGAGCCAGATGTTGTCCGGCTGTGGGGGTCAAGGTGTCTCCAGTGCCTCTGTGGGTCTGCAGTGAATCACCCCCTCTACCTTCCCTGCCCATGACCGACACTGCATTTTCAGTGTGGGTCCAGCTGGAGTTAGATGCAGCTTGTGGATACAGGACTAAGTGAGGCGATGGGTGTGAGTGACCAAGCTGTGCAGCAGCAGGGTCTGGGCCTAGGGGCTGGCTGTCACCGAACACAGCACCTGTCCTGTACCATCACCAGACATTCACTTCCCTTCCCTCCAACCAGGCCCCTCTTGTCCTCAACATGTCTGGCACCATATTCAGCAGGAGACCCAGAAACTAGACATGCCATTGACAGGGTTGAACAGTTGCGCTCGCCTGGAACAGGTGGGTCTGAGATGGTTGAGTGTCACCATGAACAGAAATATGCAAGAACAGACAAGGTCTTAAACGAGAGGATGTGGCAACATTGGATTCAGGAGCTTCTGACACCACAACGGCTGCCAATTTCTCAAAATCTGGAAAGTGGGTCAAGGAGCAACAGAAGAATAGCCAGAACAGGGTATGGGTCTCGGGCCCTACAGGGAGACAGCACAGGAAACAAGAAAGGGGACAGAGAGACCCAGGAGCAGCTGCACGAGGATCCCACCCTAGGAGGAAGGATGGCCTCAGAGGCAGGAACAGGGCAGGCAGGAGTCCACAGGGACAGGCCACCAGAGAAGGAACCATGCAGTCTGTCAGGAGTCTCCCTGGAGTGGGAGAAACAGAACCAGATCACCAAGGAGCGGGAAGAAAGTTGGTGGTCATGGGTCAAATTGTGTCTCCCCCAAATTCATAGGTACTAACCCCAGTACCTCAGAACATGACTTTACTGGGAAATCGGGTGATTGCAGATGTCACTATAGTGGCCCCTTGTTGTCTGCCAGGGGTTGGTTCCAGGACCCTTAGCTGGACCACACCTGCACAGGCTCACACGCGCAGCCAGCCCTGCGTGACCTGAACAGGCGGAAATCAGTTTCACATCCCAAGTACCCCCCATCTGCATGTGCTTAAAAAAAATCCACAAGTAAGTGGAGGTGCACATCCCTGACCTGTGTTGTCCAAGGGGCCAACTGTAGTTAAGATGACGTCGTTGGGTAGGACTGATGTCCTTATACAAAGGAGACATCTGGACCAGGACACTCAAGGAAGAGCACTATGTGAGGGAATGGCAGAGACTGGGACGATGTGTCCACAAGCCAGGGACTGCCCATGATGGCCAGCAAACTGCAGCAGCTGGAGAGAGGCCCAGAGCAGACACTCCCTTGCAGCCTCAGAAAGAGCCAGCTCAGGGCAGCACCTGTGGCTCAAAGGAGTAGGGTGCCGGCCCCATATACCGGAGGTGGTGGGTTCAAACCCAGCCCCAGCCAAAAAAAACAAAAAACAAAAAACTGCAAATAAAAGGTGTTGTTTTAAAAAAAAAAAAAAAAAAAAGAGCCAGCTCAGCTGACACCTTGGTCTAGCACTCAACTCCAGAGCTGGGAGAGAATAACTTCATTCTTGAAGACATTGCCCACCTTGCTCAAGGAGCCAGCTGCCCTTCTAAGGGTGGAAGTGACAGCTGTTGTCTGCCACTCGTAAGAGACAGCCCTTGGCCGGCTGTGCCTCGTGATGGGTAGGGCTGTAATGTGAACTATCAAACAGACCCGCTACGCCAGGCCACGGTGGGCCCAGGGCCTCTGCATGGGGAGAGGGCGGCCGCTGTCACTCCTGGGCCATGCTTCTGGAGGTTACTCACGAGCAGAGTATGCAGAAAGCCCCTGATGCTCCCCAGGGAAGTGCTCCAGAGGTCAGGGTTTCAGAATTTTGGAAGCTGGTCATCTGCCAAGTAGGATATGGGACACCTAACATGAAACAAAACTGCTGGATGCCAGGTAGAGGCAGCAACCAGGAGCTGCAGGGGCACAGCCAGGGCCAGGTGGGTTCTGACCCATGCCTTCTGGATGTGGAAGGGAGTGCAGGAAGGGAGACCAGGCCAACCACTGCACCCCACTCTGCAGACACGCATGGTCCCTGTCATGCCGGGGCAGCCCTCTCTCTGCTTTCTCCTGAGGTTCTCAGGGACAGGCAGCTAATAGGTACAGCGTTAATTATTACTCAGCATGATTAAATGTATCAGAGTTCACAGATCCACTCACACACTGTGAGTGTCCCTGCTACGCACCACTCTGGCGGCTGGTGCTCCCTCCCCCAGCAGATGCTCGAGTCTTTGCTGCTGTCTCCCCACCAGGACACACACCCTGGACCTCGAACTCCATAGAGGGAGAAATCCCCGCACACAGGGTGACACTCAGGCCCCACAGGGATACCCAAGCATGAGGATTCTGGACACCCCCGAGGAACATGTCCCCTTTCATCATGGTCTCCAGTGATTATGGCCACTCTGCACACATAGTGCTGTCCCCTGGCTACATCCCTGTCAAACACAAGTGCTGCCCATTTCTAGTGCTGATTGTCCTCCTTCAGCACTGTGTGGGAACTGTGTGTGTGTCAGCCCGAGAAGATGACACTTTCTCAAACTTCTAAGTGGGGCACGGCCTGGGGTCCACAACTCCCACAACAGAGGCAGGTGCCCTGGGGGAGTGAAAGCTAGGGAGGGGGCTGCCCACAGTGCCAGCCTCCCCATCCCATCCCTGTGGCAGCCATAGTGAGCTGACCAAACCCTTCCCAGCCAGAGAGGGTGCTCATGAAAATCACTAGCCATTGGCTTGGCACCTGTAGCTCAATGAGGAGGGTGCCAGCCACATACACCGAGGCTGGCAGGTTCAAGCCCAGCCCTGGCCTGCTAAACAACAATGACAAACTGCAAACAAAAAACAGCTGGGCATTGTGGTGGGCGCCTGTAGTCCCAGCTACTCAGGAGGCTGAGGCAAGAGAATCGTTTAAGCCCAAGAGTTTGAGGTTGCTGTGAGCTATGATGCCACGGCACTCCACTGAGGGTGATATATTGAGAGTCTGTCCAAAAAAAAAACAAAAAAAAGAAGAAGAAAAGAAAAGAAAAAGAAAGTCACTTGCCATCGTCCAGGATGGAGTGAGGGCAACAAGATGCACTGACAGCCTCCACCGGCAGTGCCACTGCCCACTGGCTGCCTGTGGCTTGGAAAGTCAGCTGTCATTGATTGTTCTTGACCTTGTCTCCTGTTGGGGGTCCTGTGTGCAGAATTGTGCCCCTGAAATTTATATGTTGAAGTCCTCACACCCAGGCCCTATGTTTAGAAATAGAGCAGCTTAGAGAGGTGATTAAGTTAAGACAAGGTGAGTGGGTGGTCATGATCCAACCTGCCTAATGTCCCCAGGAAAGGAGATGAGGGCACAGGCAGAGGGACGACCACGTGAGGACACGTGAAGATGTGTCTGAGGACATTGTCGGAGGCACTACCAGGTGAGAACACAGGCAGAGGCACCTCCAGGGCCCTGCTGTGCTGTGAGTGGTAGGTCCACGGCAGCGCAAGAGGTGTCTCCCCAGAGCAGGAGGCTTCTGAAAGCCTTTTTCTCGGCACGCTCCAAAAGCTGTCGGCATTTTCTCTTAAGACGTACAGCACAGACACAAACACACAGTCGCAGTAAAACCTCCTGCTCTGTGTCACACCAGCTCTCACCCAGGCTGCCCTGGCCGGGAGCCTCACCCTCCCCTGAAGATGCACAGGGCACCCAGTGACCGCACAGCCCCAGGCACTCTCCATCCATCAGCCGCCCACAGGGTCTCAGCTCAGAGACAGCTCCATGCTGTTCTTCAGGTTCTGGAACTCACCACGGATCAGGCCCAGACTGCCCACCTGCTACCCCTGCCACCAGCCCCAGACACTCTCCATCCATCGGCCACCCACAGGGTCTCAGCTCAGCCGGCAACACCACTCCCACTGACAGTCTCCATGATGTTCACCTTACCACCTAGGCCAGTGCCAACCTGCTGCCCAGCACACTGGGTATCTGCCTGAGGCTTACACTCGGCCACACCTGGTTCTCTGAAGATGCATCCTAAACACACTCTTTGGCTCCAGGACAGTCATCAACAAGACGAGTGGCCAGACCAACAGGGACAGCCCACTCGTTACCCATCTTGCAGTCAGGGAAGAGGGGAAACTCCACTGTCCATTTGCAAACAGGACCTCGCTGTACTGCCAGTCTCCAGGAAGCTCCCCTTCCTGCCTCCTGCCAAGCATCTCTCAAACAGCTGCAGGGTGGAAACATCAAATTCTGCAGGATTTCTTTCCCAGGCACTCACGGGCCCTAAGGGCTGTTGGGGCTCCTCCAGGACACCCTGCAGGGAAGGCATATCCTGTCCAACCCACGTGAAGCTCCTTACACAGCAGAAGGGAACCAGCTCTGGCCAAACTCAGCTGGTCTAATTACCACCTCTGTCCAGTCCAGTCGTGTGAACTTGGGCACAGTATTTACATGGATGGAGCCTGGGTTTTCCTTCTAGAAAATGGGGATCTAAAGTTCCCACTTCACCGGGTTATGAGAACCTGGAACTCCAGCTCCCAAGGGCCCTCCCTGCCTCGCCCGTGCTCAGGTCTCTCCGAGAATTGTGTGTGAAATCCCGTGTCTGTGTCAGCATCTCTGCTGACCGCACACTAGCCAGCAAAAGGCACAGGCGTGGTCAGGGCCTCCCCTGGGACCAGGTGACGGCACTGAGGATGTGTTCTCAGAGCATTCAGGTGACCGTTCACTCAAAGCATATGAAAACAGCCATCAGGTAATTATTAAACATGTGGTCTGGGAGATGTTTTCAATTAGTTGGTAAACTGTTCACACAATGCAAAGTGAAAATCAGAATGCAGACTGTGTAAGTGTGTCCACATTGTGATTTTTTTTAAAAAAAAAAAAAAGCAATTTTTTTAAAAGACTGGAAGGAAATACAGCAAATCTTAATACAGTAACTATATGGGATGGTGGTTCTGCGCCTGTGGCTCACCAGGCTAAGGCGCCAGCCACGTACACCTGAGCTGGCAGGTTCGAATCCAGCCCGGGCCCGCCAAACAACAATGACGGCTGCAACCAAAAAATGGCTGGGCGTTGTGGCGGGTGCCTGTAGTCCCAGCTACTTGGGAGGCTGGGGCAGGAGACTCGCTTGAGCCCAGGAATTGGAGGTTGCTGTGAGCTGTGATGCCACAGCACTCTATCTAGGGTGACAGCTTGAGGGTCTGTCTCCAAAAAAAAAAAAAAAACTATATGGGATGGTATGGGGATTTTCCTCCATTTAAAAAGAAAAGATTCTCAATTTTTAACCATGAAACTGTGTTATTTTTAAAATCAGGAAAATAATACTTTAAAACTTAATGATATAAAAGGCTAGATCCATACCAGAAAAGCTGAACTAGGAAAATAAAATTTTAGTACACATCAACGAGGTTAGGACCTTCCAAACTGCATGTCAGAGACAGACAGAGAACAGGCTGAGAGAAGGAAAAAGAAAAAAAGGAGGGGCAGAGAAAAAGGGCAGACAGGGAGTTGCTTGGCTTAGACACGAGCGGGTGGGAGACGGACTGTCCTAGGCCATTACAAAAGCAGCACTAGCTAAGATTGTGGTTGGAAAGTTTTAAGATTCAGAGATCATTCAACTTCTAGAACCCCCACAGAAGGACTGATCAATAAGAACATTTTAAATAGGAAGTTAGCATGCCATGATTAACCAACACCTTGTTAATATGTTGGAAACTTCCCAAAGGAGAAGTTAGTATAAGGAAAGTGTGGAGTCAGCTTGGCCAAGACCCTCAGTGAAAGAAATGCATAAGCATTAGAGTAGGCAGAGCAAAGCTGGGAACTGGGGAATAAATAAACACAAAGGTAAGTTTGTGAGGTTAGAGACCCGCCTCCCTCTCCGGAGCTCTCATCTGCTTATAAACTTCAGTGTGTTCTGTTTGCTCTGGAAATTAAACTTCTCTGTTAAATCACCACTGCTGCTTAACTTCCTCTTGGCTGTGCTGCTGCTTCCCAGTTTTCCTCTTTTTGTGCTGAGTCAAAGTGCTCCAGGTTCTGGGGACCACTTGCTAGTAGCACCCAGAGAAAGCCAGAGCTGGGGTGGGGGTCGTCATAGCCTTGACACTGCACTTGTGCCCTCACCTTCAAGTTAGTTTTGTTGTGGTTGTTGGTCATGCAATGCCCTAAATCTCATTAATCAATCAGTTAAAATAGGACATTAGAAAACACAAAAACTAAAAATTAAAAAGGTCTGAAAAGCCCTGAAGGTTTTTCACCCTGGCTTCTGTCCTAGCTACGGCTGGATAAGTAGAATCTTGCCAAGTGAAACTGAAGGTTTTAGATTTGAAGCTTTGATTAGGTTCGTAAAGCTGATGGTACTTTCAAGAAAATAAGCAAACCATAGAAGAATTAAATAAGAGCCTGCTCAGGCCCACCGCCCACATAGCAGCCTCCTCTAGATCAGGAGCTCAGGTGGAGACAGACACTGCCACGTCCTCCCAAAGCTCATGTGCTGAATCCCAAACCCTGTGGTGTTGGACTCAGGAGGCGGGGCCTCAGAGGTGATTAGGGCATGGAGATGCTCAGGGCGGGATTTGAGCCCAATTAAGGGGAGATGAAGACTCTCTGGGCTCTCCACCTGTGAGGACGAGGACACAATAGGAAGATAAACCAGATCCCGAATCCGCCACCTTGATCATGGGCCCCCAGCCCCCAGGACTGTGAAAAATAAATGTCCACTGCTGAGCCAGTCAGTCTGCTGGTTATCTTTACAGCAGCCTGTGCTGACTGAGGCAGACGGCATGGCCAAACGGAGCTAACTCGGAGCAGGCGGCACAGTTACTGTCACGGGGTGTGAGTGACCACGGGACAGGCACACCAGGTGGGCAGCAGTGTAGCCCTGAGCCCCCAAGGCCCAACAGAGGAAGCAGAGTCCTGCAGAGAGCTCCTAAGGACAGGCCAGCTGGGAGTCACCAGGAGGGAGCCAGGAGGAGCGGTGGGCATCCTGACTTTCCCACATCTCCTGCTGAGGCTCCACTTGGCTGGAGCAGACCAGACCAGAGACGCAGGACACTCTGGCCGGCCTTGGCCGGGGGCAGAATGGGGACAGCAGACATGGCACACTAGGCTGCACCCTCCCTAGGCTGCCCCACCACGTGGGCTTCTGGACACCAATGTGAATATCCGGCTAGATTGTCCCCACCACGGCCCCACCAGCGCTTTCATGACTTTCTCATGTAGGTCTCTGATAAACGGCTGTCTCTTCTCATTCTATTCATGGATGTTCCTTTCCTTGTCATACTTGCTAGCCTCACCTTGACCTCACAAATGTGTTGTTTCAAACTCTAGTAACATACCCGCATTTTAAAATGATGAAAAGCCATCACTTCAGAGTTGATGAGAAAAAATATTGGGGTTTTGTTCATAATTTATTTCTTCTATCTTTGGAAGCAAAACTGGGCCCTCCTAAGTACTGAGTAAAACATCACAGTAGCCTCCTCCTCCACCCGGAGCTGTGGAGCAACTCTCTTCCCAACAGTGGCCAAACACCACCACCTGTGTCTTGAGAATCAGTACCCTTTTATAAGCTGCTCCCCTGCCATAGATTGCTTTTTTCTTTCTGGAAAATATAGAGGTGCTTTCCAGGCTTCACAAAGCCCACAGCCAGGGCTGAGTCACATCCTACTTTGAAACTGTTTTCGAGACCGTTCTCTCACTCGCACCCTCGCTGACCAGCAAGGTGACAGACATCTGTTTGCAGTGGTTGCCCTCCCAGCACCTCAGCCATGCAGGCCATGTGGGCTTCGTCTTCTGGAAATCCACGGATGGACAGCCCCACAGGTGGGCTTAATGGCTGCTTGGGTTTGTGTTACTGTGTGGGGGAACGATTGCAAATTTCTTGTCACTTCCATAAATTGCACATGTTTTAATTAAAGTATACAGCATCTCTCACACGGGCTACACCACTCCATGGAAACTTGCAGGAAATGAGTCTCTCCGCTCCCCAGAGGACAGGCCAGTGCCCCGCCTAAGGGATGGGTGACGCCAGCCCTCCACTGTCCTGCATCATCATCCATGCTGTGTGCAAGACACCTGTGTCCACTGCCTCAACCAAGAGGAGGATGGAGGCCCGGCAGAGGGCAGGACCTGTGCAGCTGTGAGCACCTGCTGGGTGCGGAGTGCTACCTCCATGATTCTCCCGGTCATCTTACAATCCAAACAGGCTGTGAACTTGGTGTGTCACCCCATCTTACAGACCTGGGAGCTAAGACAGGCAACCGCCCAACTCCTTGTGGGGACCTGAGACCCCAGGCTGACTCCAAACCTGCCCTGTGACCTCCTGAAGTGAAGCCACACTTATCCCCATGGAGTTTAGCATTTCCACCACTCTTCACTCCTCAAAGCTTTTGAGAGACTTAAAACCTCAGACTCGGGTCGGCGCCTCTGGCTCAACGGGCTAAGGCGCCAGCCACGTACACCTGAGCTGGCGGGTTCAAATCCAGCCCAGGCCCGCCAAACAACAATGATGGCTGCAACCAAAAAATGGCCGGGCATTGTGGCGGGCGCCTGTAGTCCCAGCTACTTGGGAGGCGGAGGCAGGAGACTCGCTTGAGCCCAGGAATTGGAGGTTGCTGTGAGCTGTAATGCCACAGCACTCTATCTAGGGTG
>CAUYRH010013390.1:0-41215 GCA_963574655.1 Perodicticus potto | reverse complement strand
ATACCACAATTTATTGACCAATTCATGGATTGATGGGCACTTGGGCTTCTTCCATGACTTAGCAATTATGAATTGGGCTGCAGGAAACATTCTTGTACATATATCTTTGTTATAATGTGATTTTTTTGTCTTCTGGATATATACCTAGTAGAGGACTTGTAGGATCGAATGGTAGGTCTATTTTTAGATCTCTAAGTGTTCTACAAACATCTTTCCAAAAGTAATGTATTGGTGTGCATTCCCACCAGCAATGTAGAAATGTTCCCTTAAGACACTGTGATTTCTTTTTTTTTTTTTTTCTTTTTTTTTGAGACAGAGCCTCAAGCTGTGACCCTGGATAGGGTGCCGTGGCATCACAGCTCACAGCAACCTCCAATTCCTGGGCTCAAGCGAGTCTCTTGCCTCCACCTCCCAAGTAGCTGGGACCACAGGTGCCCACCACAACGCCTGACCATTTTTTTTTTTTTTTTGGTTGCAGCCATCATTGTTGTTTGGCAGGCCCTGGCTGGATTCGAACCCACCAGCTCAGGTGTACGTGGCTGGCGCCTTAGCCTGTTGAGCCACAGGCGCCGAGCCAAGACATTGTGATTTCTTAAAATAACAGCATGGAGTTATTTTTAAAGCAAGGAGTCTCGGGATGATGTCAGTCAGTCACAGAAAAGCAAAAAAGGCCACAGAAGCTTGATCTTTCCTTTCCAAAGAGAAACCATCAATTTTTGAAAATTTGGCTAAAAAATACCCGTGGCTTATATATGACAAGTTATTAAATCTTATGTTCTGTGCCCTGTGTCATAAGCACCAAGTAAAATTAGGGGAAAATCAGTTGAGTTGTTTTTATGACACTGACAACTTCAGGACTGAATTTCTCAATGCACATCATCTCAGCAAGGCTCTTGCCAAGGCTTCGTTAATGGAAGCAACAAGTGGTTCTCCAGAGAACTGAGACACCACCAAACTTATGGTGAGAACCATGAGCAAAGTCACCCTCGGCAGGGTAGAGAGTTTATTCGGATTGTGTCATGCAATTGCCAAAACTGGATGTCCCCTCAAAGATTTCATTTGGATGTGCAAGTTGGATGATATGAAGGGTATTGATATTGGCCCAGTATTCAGAACTAACAAATCAGCAAGAACATTTACGTATTTTATTGCTGAAGTAGAATGGAAACATCTCAGAGAGAAACTAGAAAAAAGTAAATTCTTCTCCATAAACAGTGATGGAATTAGAGACACTTTAATCAAGGAAATCAAACTTGTCTATGTGCAGTTTGCACACTCAGCAAAAGTGCATTGTCAAGTTACTGGGATACAGACAGTAGAGAAGAAAGATCCTCTGTCCATAAAAAAAAATGCTATTGAGAGAACTCTGGAGATAAATCTTCAACTTAGGTTGTTCAGCCAAGAATGGGCAAAGAAATTGGAAGTGATGGTACCCCTGGCATAGAAGGGGACAATGGAGTAGCCTGGCTTTGAAGAGAAATTCAACCTTGTGTGCAGACTGTATAGTGCTTAGCACTTCATCTTGAATTATTTTACAAGGTGGTGTTCCAGAGAATTCCACCGGACAACAATCTCAGAGACATTCATAGCATTTATTACTTCTATCATGATTCTCTTCTGCATAAGAGTTCTCTGATAACTGTTCTCAAAGGCCTTCACCTTCGACCTGTGATGGCTTCTTAAATAAGAGGCAAGAGATGGCTTCATGGATTACAGGCAGCCCTCCAGAACTTTCCCGAGGGATATCCTGCATTTGGCCAGCACCTGCATTCGATAAGTTATTTTGAAATACTATATTACTTTACTTTTTCAGAATAACAGGAAATACTTTTTTAAGCTTCCTGAAATAATAATTTTAAGAAATTTAACCATCATATTGTTTTCAACCTGTTATATAGGCAAGTGAAGGCAAGAGTGAAAGCAATCAACAGAAAGCCAAAGACCTTCTAGAGTCCCTTCTTCAAGCTAGCATTGTTAAATTTGCTCATTTTTTTTTTCTTTTTTGGTGGATGTCATTAATGTCCTTAGCATTCTAACCCATATTAATCAGAACAGAAATTCCTCAACTGCCAACATATTTTTCACCATAGAGTCAACACTGAAAATGCTCCATATGTATCAAACAAGGTGAGAGGTCGGGATGAGCTGAGGTCTGTCAAACCAGACAGTTTGACTTGGGGATTTATCTGCCAAATGCTTTTTCATTTAAAGAATTAAATGAAATTAATTGGACCATCATTTTTTTCTCCCCAGACCAGGGCCAAAAGAATGCAGGGTGGATTCAGTCACATACTTTCAGGGTAACTGCCCCAGAGGGAAAGGAAAATATTTTTGCCATGAGAAACATGATTTTGCCACATCAAGATGCTGCAAGGCTGTTTCACAGATGGCAGCCAAGATGTGGTGAGGGCCACCATGATTGGAAGCTTCAAGTGGTGGCCCGCGAAGATAAATCAAGGTAGCCTATATGCACTGATTTTGTCTATTTATTTTTTACATTCTTTTTCAGAGACACAATCTCACTCTGTTGCCCCTGGCCTCAAGGGATCCTTCTGTCTCAGTCTCCTGAGTAGTTGGGACAACAGGCACACCACATTGCACCCCACTAGTTTTTAATTTTTTTTTTTTTTTTTTTTTTTTGCAGAGACGTAGGGTCTCACTATGTTTCCTAGGCTGTTCTCAAACTCTTAGCCACAAGTAATCTTCCCACCTCAGCCTCCCAAAGTCCTGAGATTACAGATGTGAGCCACCACTTCTCCTTTTATCCATGAACAAAATTTGTAAGAGAATCTATTTATGTTATTGCATTAGGTGTGGAAATCATATCACTATATGCCTTGGCTATTTAAGTAACAAGGTCAAATGTTAAAATAATTTTCACATTTCATACTAAGAGCCCTCTGATTTTGAACCTATTATTCCTTGATTGTGTGAGTTTCTTTTATATGTGACATTTTTTGTATCTTGATTACAGAATTTGGAATAATAGAGGTATCTATCCTAATTGCACATTACAGACCAGTATTAGAAACTGTCAGTGTGAAACTTGATGAGGTAGACACTGAATGGGGCATGTTAAAATTAGAGATTTATGCCAGGTAAGCAAGAAAGCAAACTGAGGAAATTAGTTGATATTTATAAATATTTGGATAAAATTGGGAATCTCAAACCTTTTACATTTTCATCTTCCCACCTAGATTTCAGAACATTTGAAAATTGATCTGGGATTTTGCAAATTCCATCTACTTACACAAGTATCCGAACATCCTGACACTAGTTGACCCAGTGCTGGCATTTTCTGCAAGTTCAGCTGAAGCAGAATGTGGCTTTAGTCAGATGAAATGGACCAAGTCACATATGTGTGCTAAAATCAAGGCTACAAGTATGACGGATGTCTTGATCATTCAGTTGAATTCTCCAGACAGCAATAATTTTGGCCCTAAGAAAGCTATTCATTTATGGAATAAAAGAACATCAGCTGGTGACACAAGACCTAACTCAGACTGCTCATCAAACTCAGAAAGCCATTATGAAAGCAATTAGTCGTGTGACAAATGTTGGCATCGTTATTAATCATACCAAAATAAAATAAATGATTTTCAAAAATGTACAACTTAACACAGTACTTTGTCCTCACATCAGACATAAAAAGGATTTGACTTCTTCCAAACATACAAAGTGTAATTCCAAGATTGGTTTTCCTGTAACTTGCTGACCCCATGTGTGTATTCGACTGTTCTTTTGCATTCTTTGAGTACAGTTGTATGCTTATAAACAATGGTGTTATTTTTTTTTTTTTACCATTTTTTTCCTTTTATTAAGTCATATATGAACGGATCACGAATAAGTTTATGAGATACATTTCTGGGATTCAATGTTTTGATTTTTTGTACAAATTGGAGTGCTTACATCCAACTAATCAACATAGCTTTCACCTCATTTACTTAATCACTGTGTTAAGACATTTGTGTTCTATACTTGATAGATTTGACTTGTACCCTTGCAATATGCTCCATAGGTGTGGTCCCACCATTAACCTTCCCTCTATCAAATCACCCCCTTCCCCTCACATCACCCTCCCCTTCCCTCCTTCATTATGGGCTATAGTTGTGATTCATCTTTCATATTGAAGTGTGAGTGATTATAAACTGGTTTCATAGTAGTACTGAGTACATTGGATATTTTTTTTTCCATTCCTGAGATACTTTACTAAGAAGAATATTTTTCAGCTCCATCCATGTAAACATAAAAGAGGTAAAGTCTCCATCTTTTTTAATGCTGCCTAGTATTCCATGGTATATATATACCATAATTTATTGATCCCTTCATGGGTCAATGGGCACTTGGGCTTCTTCCATGACTTGGCTATTATGAATTGAGCTGCAATGAACAATCTGGTGCAAATATCTTTGTTGCAAAGTGATTTTTAGTCTTTTGGATATACACCTAGTAGAGAAATTGCAGGATCAAATGGAAGGTCTACTTTTAGATCCCTGAGTGTTCTCCAAACTTCTTCCAAAAGGAACATACAAGTTTACATTCCTACCAGCAATGCAGAAGTGTTCCCTTTTCTCCACATCCATGCCAACATATGTAGTTTTAGGATTTTGTGGTGTGGGCTACTCTTACTGGAGTTAGATGATATCTCAGAGTGGTTTTGGTTTGCATTTCTCTGATGATTAAAGATGATGAGCATTTTTTCATGTGTCTGTAGACCATGCACCTGTCTTTTTGGAGAAGCTTCTGTTAATGTCTCTTGCCCACACTGAAATGGGATCACTTGCTCTTTTCTTATTAATAAGTTTGAGTTCTCTGTGGATTCTGGTTATTAGACCTTTGTCCAAAACATAACCTGCAAAAATCCTCTCCCATTCTGAGGGCTGTCTACTTGCTTTACTTACTGTGTTCTTGGAAGTGCAGAAGGTTTTTAGTTTGATCAGATCTCAGTAATGTATTTTTGATGTTGCTTCAATTGCCCACGGGGTCCTCCTCATAAAGTATTCTCCCAGGTCAATTTTTTCAAGGGTTTCCCCTGCACTCACTCTCTGCAAGAATTTTTATAGTTTCATGTCTTAAGTTTAAGTCTTTTCTCCAGTGAGAGTCAATTTTTGTTAGGGGAGAAAGGTGTGGGTCCAGTTTCAGTCTTCTATAAGTCCCCAGCCAATTCACCCAGCACCATTTGTTAAATAGGGAATCTGTCTGAGAGTTGTCACAAAGGGTCACCAGATTCTATTTCTGGTTTGAGTTCCCTTAGGCTGGCATACAATTAACTATTTTTCTTAGATAATTCTAAACAATAGTTACCCTAGATAACTAACTTCAGGCCAGATAGAAAGAGAGCTTCTCTTTTTATCCTTGAACAAAACTTGTAAGAGAATCTATTTATGTTTTTGCATTCAGTATGAAAATCATATCACTGCATGCCTTGACCATTTAAATTACAAGGTCAAATATTAAAATATCTTCACATTTCATAGTAAGAGCACCAGATAAAAAATTCTTATATAAACTGAAAGTATTGTCTTAACATTTTGTTTTATACCTTTGACATTAGAGATAGTGCAAATAGATGCAACTTTTCAGAGTTTTAAAATACTTTGAATATCTTCATGGCTTTAATAAGTTTTATTGATGACTGTACTTTGAGGAACATGACTGATTTATGTCTAACCTATCTGAAAACCAAAATGGTATTCGATAAAGCTCAGTTTACTGGAAATTCTACTACCTGGAAAATGTTCTCATCTCTGTAAAATTGGATACTCAGGGTTAATCCAAAAGGACACAGAATTTATTTCTGAACAGCCATCCAGATGGCCAATTATATTGAAGAAAGAAACGTCTCACTCTGGCTATCCAGAAAATTGCCTTCCAAATATAAAAATTGTATATTTGGTTTGAAGCACTGACATTCTAAAAGAATTATGCATTTCCCTAGAACTTGGGGGAAATGATAAACTTCTTGTGGACTTTTAGAAATGCTAAAAACTTAGATTTAAAAAGAAAACTTCGTGATGCTACCATTGTGTTTCACTTTTTTATTTCTAAAAAAAGAAGAATATCTATGTACCCGGGACCTGAAAGATACTTGGATACCCATTACAAGTCTCTCCTGGCTCTAGAAGGTATCTCTGCTGTGTGGGTTAGCAGGACATTTTTAAAGCATATTCATTTATTTTTCTTTCCTATTTCTTTTTGATGCATGTGCATGCAATTTGAACGTAGACACCTCCTTTAGACAGGGTTAAGTAGATTAGTGTGTAAGGGCAAAGCACTTAAAAGGCTAGTGATCGTCTATAAAATACTTAGGACTATTCAGCCAATTAGATAATTTAATTAGCACTTTCAATCTAGTCAATTTAACAATTCATATCTTTCTACATTTTCAAACGCGGATGTGCTCTGATCTAAAGGGCAAGAATAAGATAAATGGGTTGCCTTGATTGCACTGGTGAGCTGCATGCATTTGAAACACCTTTATCTCATATTTACCAAAATATATTCTTATACCCTACAGTATATATGAAGCCTTAGAGTAATATTTTTAAAGTTTCAGCCTATTCTGAGAAAAAGATCAAATAAGACTCCTATTACAGTTTAACAATTTTTCCCAATCTGAAGTGAATTATTACTAGACCAAAAATGATATTCTGACTCAATTGAGAAACAATAATAAAAGAACATCAGGACATGTATTATTATTTTTATGTCTTCCAATGGCTTCTGTTTCTCTGAAGTTTGCAATTTTAAATAATAAGAATGAAATTATTATATAAATACCCATTATTTCTTCTATTTTAGCAAAAGCAAAAAAAAAAAAAAGCCCTGTCACATAAATATAAATGACAAAAGATTTTTCCTTGCATTATAGGCCTGATCGGAAATAAAGCATTTACTGACATTCTGCTGGATTTGGTGACCCTGAACCTTGGGACCAACAACTTTCCTAGTAGTTGGATGCACCTTACCCAACCTGAAGTAAGCTTCCATTTTGTTTTGTTTTTAAAGATTTGAATACTCTTCTAATTTGATCAATGAATCAATACTTCTAAAATAACCAGTACCAGTGTAGTGTTTGACATTTAGTAGGCAATCAGTGAAATTTGAGTGAATAAAAAAAGAATGATCTTAAAATCAAGACACAAACGCACATGCACAGTACTCAAAGAATGACTGATGATCTGACAGCCAGTGACACATGACAGAGACTGACGCTCAACCATGAGCTTGTATCCAGAACTACCTGATGGAATGATTCCAGCTAATAATAGTAGGTGATGGTGGCAGTTCTTCCTTCTCAGGATCTTTACTTTAAAATGTATCAGCAAACAAAGTGGTTAAATAGCTGAGCCCTTGCAAGGACACAGATATAATCCTGATCCCTCATCTGTTGAAGAGTTCACTGGAGTCAGATGTGTAAATTGATTGTGTAAGAGTAAGCAAAAAAACACAAATGTCAAGGAAGCAAAAATACAAACCACTTTCTAGGTACTGCCCCACGTGGACTTGTTGGTGAAACAAAGGCCACAAAAGGGAACAAAAGTCCGAACTGGTTCTATTTGCCAATATAAAATCCTACTTCTTTCCTCTGAACCTCTTACTATGAAAACCTGAATAAACAGTTTCAAGAAAGAGTCATACACGTACAAATATCCCAGTAATATTTCCTGTTTTCTTGTAGTTACAGGAGTTAACATCTTTATTAACAGTAAACTCGGAGTTTGTGGACTGGCGGAAATTCCTGTTAGTAACCTCGTTGCCTTGGCCCATCCCCCTGGAGGAGGAGCTCCTGGAGACGCTGCACAAGTTCAAGGCTGTGGATGAGGAGCAGAAGGGCACCATCACTTTTGAGCAGTATATGCAGGTTGTTGCTGGCACCTGGGGCCCTAGTAGCATCAGAACACTTCCGACCTAAGAAGTGCATTACTCACTAATGTTCCATTGTCAGGTCTCGGGTCAGTGTGTTGCACCTCAGCTGCCTGTGTCCAGCCACCCAGAGGCAGCCCGGGAAGTGTCAGGACCCCAGGCAGAAATCTGGTTTCCATCCCCAGGGGAAAGTTCTGAAAAAGACAGAACTTCCAGGAGAACTAAGGCTCCTGAAACTCTATTATTCTCCTGAGTTCCTAACCAGTAGCTCTCATCCATGACTGTACATTAGAATCATCTACAGAGCTTTTAGTAAGGCCAATGTCCAATACCTAATACCTCAGGAGTGGCAAGAACAGCGATAAAGAACACAGGGAAAGAGCAGGTAATTTTCTTAGGGGGAGGGGTGGCAAGTGACGAGATTGTTTTTGACAAATTGAGTTTGAAATGTCTGTAGAAATGCAGATAGAAATGTCCGATCTGATATGGCAGATACAGAAAGAAGCGCAAGTCACTAATGTAGGCAGTTGTTGAATTTATGAAAGGAGTTCACCCCAAAAAAGGAATGGATAACCCAGTAAACGTGATACCTGCCATAGAACTTAGCAGGTCGGATGTAACTGGTGATCTCTGCCAGAGAAATGTTGGTGGAATTGTAAGTACAGAAACTAGACTGCAGAAAACTGAGGAAACAAAGAGGTCTTTTAGGAAGTGAAAAGAAGAAAAGTCAATTCATTTCTCAGAAGTTTAAGAAAGGAGAATAAAACTCCACTAACTGAGAGAAACCTGAATTACTTATTTTGTCTCTACTAATGAAATTCATCCTTTTGCTCTTCATCTTAGTTTGCTGGTAGACACAAAAGAGGGGAACATACATAAGGAACAAACTTTGAAAGAGGATAATTCTCTCCAGGTGCCTGTATCTCACATGTACTATTTTGTTGTTTGTTTGTTTGATAACCCTGAAGTCCCCAAGTCCCCAGGCATTCACACAGTTGAGCTACAGGAAATAACACTTGAATAATAATGAGGCTCTTTCAGGGTTAATCAAGACAGGTGTTTGGCTGATGGAGCGCTGATATATTGACTTCCCAAGTACAGCAATTCATGAAGGCTGTCATTGTCCTGGATTTACAATTTGTTAAGGTGGTTTCATCTGAAAACAATATCAGCAGAGCAAAATGTACTGTATTTCCATAGATGGCTGCAGATTTTAAAAAGTAGGAATGCATGTAATTACTGACCTTCGCTATTTACTGTATGTGGCAATTAACACAGGATATCGATTTGAGCATCCTTTTGCACAAACATGAGAAAAAGAAAGGTGTTGGCAATTTTTACCAAAGTGCTGAGCCAAAACCAGAAAGCTCCTTTACCAAAGGTGTGAATTTCTTAGAGAAAGTTGGAGGATGTTTCATAGAAGCTCAGCAACACTTACTTGAACACGGTCTGTGTTTTGGGAACAGTTCTTTCTGAGCTCCGCCCTCTCCCCTGGCCTGCTTAGCTCCTCAGCATATGGAGCGCACTGGGAGAGCCCCCACCTGACCACCCTGCCTGCCTTCCACAGATTTCCAGCACTTGCCCGCTGATCACCCCATCCTACTCCAAAATATCATTTCATGGAGAAAATCGAAACTGCTTCGAGGGGAAAATTTTATAAGATTTATAGAAAATACCACATTAGAACTTTAAAATAACATAACTGCATTGCTGAAATGAAGTTCTCTGGGAGAAAAGGGCCGTCTCCTCTGCTTTATATTTTGTCTGCCTTTTTTTTTTCTTTTGACAAATTACAAGTTCGCCACAATAGCCGCTTAAGAGTGTGCTGATTCTCCTAATTTCTAAAATGGAAAAACATAAAGCATTTGTGAAGCCGGGTGGGTCGTGTACCTTGGCTAAGCAATGAGATAGCATAAAAGCCTGTTTGCCCTTTGCTCCCAGCTGGCCTGTAGCCGTCTCTGTGTGGGAGAGCAGCCACACTCATGTAGGAGCTTCTGATACTGAAGTAGCGACCCATCTTCCAGCAGTGAGAACGCATGTTATTATAGGCTTACTGAGTCAGATGTTCTAGGATCCAAACAGCACAGTACTTACTCTCTAAAGAAAAGTTTAAAAAAAAAACAAAACCTCAAATCCTTGGCCATATTTTAGCAAGAGAATACAGGAAGATTTCCATATTTTAGAGAGAAATCACTTAATAGTCTAGTGAGGTGGGGCTTGGCTAAATCTTCCTTATCATTTTATATAGGTTCACATTACTGGACTTCTTATAAATTTATTTTATTTACTTATTTGTTTATGAATTTTATATTTTATTTATTTATTTTTTTCTGTGCCTTGGGTAGAGTGCCATGGTGTCATCATAGCTCACAACAACCTAACACTCTTGGACTCAAGCAATCCCCTTACCTCAGCCTCCCAAGGAGTTGAGACTACAGGCGTCCACCCCAACACCCAGCTAGTTTCTCTATTTTTAGTAGAGATAGAGTCTTACTTTTGCTCAGGCTGCTTTTAAACTCCTGGGCTCAGGCAATCCACCTGCCTCAGCCTCCCAGGGTGGAGTGAGCCACTGAACCCAGACCGAATTTGATATTTTAGGAAATAATGTTTTTCTTTCTAATTGCCTATTATATGCAAAACACTTAGAAATGACATACAGTTTTAGAAAACCAATATGAATAAATCCTCGGTGTTAATTCCTGTGTATTGCAGCGATTATACATAGGATTGATAGTTGGTTGAGAAATGGGGGAATAGGAAGAATCTTTGCTTCTTTTCTTCCTCCTTTAATTCCTTTCATACTTTCCCTTTATTTCTAGTTTTCAGCAACTTGATTATTGTGTTCCTTAGTGTAGTTTTCTTCGTTTCCTCTGGGGTTTATTGAGCTTCTAGAAGCTATGAACTTATACTTTTTGTCAAATTTGGAAAATTTTCAGGGTCGTTTCTTCAAATACTTTTTATGCACCCCTCCATTCTTAAATCCAATTGCATATTTGTTTATTCAACTATTTGTGTTTTCCACAGACCACTGATTCTTTATTTTTCCAGACCTTTCTCTCTGTGTGTTATATTTTGTACTCGTTTCTATTACCGTGTCTTCAAGTTTACTGATGTTTTCTCCTGCAGAGTTGAGTTTGCTGTTAATACCATCCAATTTATTTTTATCTCAGATGTTGTATTTTTCTATCTCTAGACATTTAAGCTGGGTCTCTGTTATATATCTCATTTCTCTCCTCATTTTTCGCATATTTTTTAATCTCCCTGAACAAATGAAATATATTTAGTACAGCTGTTTAATATCATTGTGTGCTCATTTTATTACCTATCTCCATTCTATGTTATTGTTTCTTCTGGCTATAGGTCATATTTTCTGTCTTTTCTTTTTTTTGCATGCCTAGTAATTTTGTATTAGATAACAGATGATGTAAATTGTATATTATTGGGTGCCAAATTTTGTCATATCCCTTTAAATATTGTCAAGTACAGCAATTTTATTTGAAATCATTTTATATTTTCAAAGTTACATCAAGAATTTTGAAGGTGGGTCCAGAGCAGCCTTTCGTGTAAGGCTAACCTGACCCCATTACTAAGGTCATATCCTTTGGGGGGGCTCTACTTAATGTCCTATGTATTAGGATGCCCTTCTACTCTGGCTGGTGGTAACATGAACTAATCCCAACTCTGCATGAATCCCAGAGATTGTTAAACTCACTACTTTCCAGTGGCTCTTTCTCTAACCTCTGGTATTTTCCACATACAAATCAACAGACTCGCTTCCATTCAAGACTTGAGGAGACCCCTCTGCACATCTCCAGAGCTCTCTCACAACCTATGTGCACATTAGTACTCTTCCCTGAAAACTCTAGCCACTGTGAACTCCTTCAACTACAAAACTTGCTTCTTGAATCAGCAGTAGCACCAGGCTCTACTCAGAAGCTCCTCCTGGCCCTGCAAACTGAAAATGCTACAGTGGCTGGAATACAAGGAGGCCTCCTCACTTACTTTCCTTCTTTCAGGAATGACTGTTCTATGTTGCCTGTTGTCCAATGTCTGGAAAATCCTGTTATCATATTCCTTGTTGTTTAAGGCAGGAGGATAATTCTGCTGTTTATTACTCCATCGTGGCCAGAAGCATAAAATCTACCTACGTTCCTGGTCTCTCTATTCTCCCTTAGGTGGCATTTACTCTCCACAGATTAGCCATCAGGAAAAGATTTCCTCCCAGCAGTGCAAGAGTCACTTGTGTTCCAAGCTACTATCACACAGGACATTAAGCTTCTTTTGGCTCTTCTCTCTCACACAGGCTTCCACATAAACCAGCATCTTTTTTATTCCAAATTAAAAGAAAACCCAATTCTCACCTTTAGGAGCTGCACACCCTTCCAAGATACCCAATTCCATTTCAGCCTTTACTCAAAGAACATGAGATTATTAGAAGAAAGTATGACCTAGAACATAGGCCAGAGTCAAGTTAGGCAAACCAGTGACCTTAGCAATAGGCCAAGTATTAAGGATAGGTTGACAATCTCAAAGAATTATGTATATGAAGAGCTAACTCTGTGTAAGAGTTAAGATTAGCAAGATATAGTCTTTGAACCCAAGGATTTTGTGCCTGATGTTTAACGGGAAACATGACTGACAACAACCAAAGCATTTATGCAAATGTTTGGTATAAATAAATAAAATTGGAGTTTAGAGGAGAGTTTAAGGATGGCCTCCCTAGGAGGTATGATCTGTGCCAGGTCTGGAAAGATGTATAGGTTTATCTGGGTGGAAAAGAGAATAGAACTCACCTAAAGTAGAAGGAATGATGTTATTAAACAAGTGAGAGTAGAAAATGGTTCTGAGCAGAGAATGATATGTGGAAACATTAAAATTACGAGTAAATTGATAATTTGTGTTTTCTTCTACTTGGATAAGAGAAAGACTGAAAACAGAAACGGCTTGAGGTTACTAGAATGGTCTTTGACAAAGGTAGGGAGGCTCCACCACTCGGGTGGTAGCAATGAGATTGGAAGAAAGGGAGAGGTGGGAGAAGCATTGCCAGATGAGAGTTGCCAAGTTCAAAGAGTAATTTGTGTCAGAAATGGACTGAGAGAGAGGATGTTGTGAAAAGGGGGCCATTCAGTTACTCAGCAAAGATTTTTCTAACACCAACATGTCTCAACGCTAAGTAAGACTCCCACAATGGATGGGAAATCAATAGGACACAAGGAATGGGAATTATTGTTATGAGAGTACAGACTCCTCCAGAATGTTGCTAATGCAAGCTTAATCTAGAGTAATGACCTCCAAGCTTCATTACATGCTCCAATAGTTAAAATACAGCTGGTGCCTCTAATATGTGGACTTTTATTCATAAATTATATACTATCCTATGGCACTAATACATTATAAACATGTCAAATATGCAAAAATAAAAATTACAGAAAGATGAGACAAAGAGTAATGTAAATGGAAGTTCTAGCATATTTCTCTAACCACCCTGCCTTGGTTTCTGCACCCTGCTTCACAGACCACTACTGCAGAAACTGGACCAAGAGTGGTTCAGTGTCTCTTGTTTTTAGAGGAACGATTACATCTCTGCATAATACATACTTTAATGATCTTCATTTTTATTTTTTGCTGTAGGCTGGCCTGTGGTTTACGGGAGATGAAGATATAAAAGTTCCAGAAAATCCTCTTGAACCCTTGCCATTTAATAGGCAGGAACACCTTATCGAGGTAATGAATAAGGTCTTTAAAAAAAATAGCATTATAAAAAAAATAGCATTATATGGGCGGTACCTGTGGCTCAAAGGAGTAGGGCGCAGGCTCCATGTGCCGGAGGTGGCGGGTTCAAACCCTGCCCTGGCCAAAAACTGCAAAAAAAAAAAAAGAAAGAAAAGAAAAGGAAAAAAAAATAGCATTATAGCACTGGTCATTTTCTCTGTTTTTTCTTCTACTTACATAATTTGCTTTGGACTTCATCCCTGCCTGTCACTTCCTTTCCTGTGCCTTAAAGTGTGGAACTTAAAGTGTGGAATTGAATGTTCACTGAAGAGACAGGGGCTGAAATCTTGCCAGAGCCCTACTATTACCTCTCTGTGTGATCTTGGACAATCCCCAAGGTCTCTTGGAATTCGCTTTTCTCAATGCATTTGTTTCTAAATGTCCTTCCAATTCTAAAAGCTTAGGATATGATTCTGTCATTTTACCAATACATATTTTTGACTATTTCTCTTTGTTTTGACTAACATAGCAAGGGGTTGAATATAGCATTGGCCTTGGCTCGTCAGAGATTGCTGCTTTCAATATTGTTACTCAATAGCATTTTTTAGCCTTTATCCCTGAGGCCACAAACAAGGCAGGGCTAAAATCTGAAAACCACTCTGACTTTAGGATAAATTTTTAAAATATAAACCATTCATTAAGATATGAGGAAAAGTGAATGATAAATTTAGATATCATAGCAAACTCTGTAGAATATATTGATTGTTCAATTTCCAGCCAACCATTAGTTCAAAATTGCAGTACAGTATTGAACATGACTCTACTTTTAACCTAAAATTGAGCATTTTCTTTCATTTCGATGCATATTTTTTTTTGAACACCTATGCTAGGCACTAGCAGGAGAGAAGATAAGAGAAAGGGATCAGGGAGTAATCTAAAAAGCCCAACATAGGAGGTTGGCAGTTACCTGGGCAGCATTTTGTTTATTGTCACTGTTTTTAACTTGAGACCAGAGGACTGAGACCGATTGTCTTGCAAAGCTTTTGGAACAGTCCCTATATGATTTTGTGAACAAATCTTCATTGACATAAACAGGTTCTTCAGGAACCTGAAGAAGCAACTGGCAGTGTGGATCTCAGCCAAGTGGAAAGTACTTTCATTTTCAGCCAGATGTTTTTAGAAACATCAATCTAGGGCACAGCCTTTCAGCTACTCACCTGGCAGCAAAACAGGAAAGAACCTTTTGGTAAAAGGGACAAATGTGGCTCCCACTTGCTGGGAAATGATAGCAAGGAGAGGAACTAAGTTGGGGGCAGAGGCAGGACCGTAGCCTTAGCAAAAATTGTTCTTAAAGGGCAAAAGATGGCTGGTAGGGTGTGTGTGTGTGTGTGTGTGTGTGTGTGTGTGTGTGTGTGTGTGTGTGTGTAAATGTCCATAGGACAGAAAAGGTGAAAAGGTGAAAGGAGGGGTGTTTTTCATCTTCCTCCTGGTGCCTCAGGGACTCAGTACTCAGTGTTAAGTAAATCTCAACGTTCTTAAACTGAGATAAAAGCACACGTGTCACTGTTTATAAGCTGCAAGCTCTCCGTGGCATGACACAACCTCCCTGTGCCTTGGAACTTGTATCTCTCTCTGATGGGGCTGTTGTGCACATTGCATTTGTATTTGTGGTTCCCTCAGAGCAGTGAATGGTAAGCGGTAAGCCCCACGTGTTAATTAAACAGAAGCTAAGCATGCTAAGGAGACATTGCTAAACTGTGGTTAATGGCTGGCATGCTAAAGAAAGGTGAGCAAGGAGAAAACATAAACAAATAAAAGGCGTTTACTTTTTTTACTGTAATTAGAATAAAAAAGACCAAAGGGGGGGTGGGAAATGCCCCCATTAAGAAGGAATTCTTGGGGCCAGGAGCCCTGGGCTTTGCTCCCAGTTCTACCATAATATGTTGTGGAAACTTGGACAGGTCTCTTCCTCTCCCAGGGCCTCCGTGTCCTCTTAAAGAGAGGGCTGGGGCTGCAATTTAGGGCTGCACTCAGCTCCCCTGCTTTGTCATCTATGCTCTGTGGCCCAAGCCTTCCTCTGAGCCATGTCCTAAAAGGCTCCTGAAGACAAGCAATTGATATTGATCTTGGGTGACCTCAAAGACCTAAGTATTGGATAAAATATCCAGCCTCACTCACAATAGGATCCTGAGGCATCTCATGTTGTGACCCCCTGGTCTGTTGATAGTGACAGTGAACTTACTGGTGACTAGTGAGGCTCAGCAAGCTGGGCCTCTCTTCTCTGCCCCTCGCAACCACACCACCTAGTGTTCAAGAATCCTTAGGGTTTTCCTGAGAAAAGTGATGTAATTTTGTCATATTTATTAAATAAACTCACAAGCATTGTCTTAAACTTTTCTCCACAGCTTCTATCCAAGGGACACATATGTCTTTCCATTCCCTCGGGCTGGCTAACATTTGTTAAAGCCAGGCTCTGAGTTTGAAATGCCAGCTACTTGCTAACAAGTCCCAAATGTCTGTTTCCACTGCAGACGTCTCTTCTGAACTTAGGACTCCTAGATGCAACTACCTATTTGACATCTCCACTGGAATCCTCTACCACTGTGGTCCCCAACTTTTTGGCACCAGCGACCAGTTTCATGGAAGACAATTTTTCCATGGCAGAGGGGGTGTGGGGATGGAACAGGAGGTAGAGCCCAGGTGGTAATGATGTGCAGCCCAGTTCCTAACAGGCCATGGACCAGTACCAGTCGGAAGCCTAGGGATTGGCCATGGGCCACTAGCAGGATGCAGACCTGATTAGGTCAGGCCCAAACCCAGGCTCTAAAACCAACTGATTAAAGACCTTGATTACATTAGAAGATCCCTTTATCTTTGACATATGAGGGAACCAACTCATGTGAATGAGTTTCCTATCATATTTGCAAGTCCTGCCCATGTTATTGGGAGTAGATTGTACAAGGTATGTGTTCCAGGAGGTGAAAACCTTTGAGGTCTTCTTGAAATTTTGTGTCCTATAAATTTTTTTTTTTTTTTGCAGGTTTTGGCCAGGGCTGGGTTTGAACCCACCAGCTCCTGCAAATGGGGCTGGCGCCATACTCCTTTGAACCACAGGCGCCACCCTGCATCCTATAAAATTTTAAATGATCTTCAGAATGCAACAAGCATAACCTTTTTTGAATGTTCAATCCATTGATTTAATATCAAGTCCATTTAATTAGAGAAAGAATCTGTCAACTTTCATTATTCCTGCATATTTTCTTTCAATAAACTCTTCAGTTTATATTATTAATGGAAATAATGATGATTTCCACCTATTTATCATTTATAAGAGCAGCTCAGTGGAAAAATACTAAAGGAAATAATGATGATTTCTACCTACATATCATTTATAAGAGCAGCTCAGTGGAAATAATACTAAAAGATAGCTCTTCATGTGAAAGAACTGAAAACTAAGCACACATGGACAAGGCCATGGCTGATGAGTAGTCAGTCCCCCTTCTCATCTTACCGGAAGTCCCTGAAATAACTCAAAGGCAGATGAAAAGATGGAAGTGCAATGCAATGGCCTAAAGGAACCCACCACCTAGATCATGACTTTTAAGAAATCCAGGGATACCTTATTGTCAATGACCATTCTTGAATGTCTGAGCCTGGCTCTGCCTGGCTTACAGCAAGACGCTCAGTCAATGTTTGCTGCAGGGATGGCTGAACGAAAGAACCTGCAGATCCCACTTACCCCTAAGATTCTTTTCTGCTTTGTAGCATAACAGATTTTGTACATTTTCCTGTCAAAGTTATTTTATTTAAATTTTGATTGAATTTGTCAAATACTGGAAATTATTTTTGCAACTATTATCTTCATGTATGCCTAATTTGGTCATAGTTGTTAAGGTTGCAGGTAACAAAGAATAACAAGATAGAAATACCCTCTGGATCTAGAAATTTGCTTCTCAAAGTGTTGGCCAGAATCAGCAACATCAGAAGCACCTGGGAGGTTACTAGCCATGCAGAGCCCGAGACAGCTCTGGAACCATCTACTTAAGCAGAGTCTACATTTAAAACATATTCTGCAGGTCATCCAGGTCAGGAAGGCTAGGAGGCTCCCCAAATGAGGCTATGTAGGTGCTTTAGTGTGGCCAGTGTGCCCCCAGGTCTGGGCCTGGGCTTTACAGGGCCTTGAGGATATCAGGCTCCCAAGCACCCACTCTTCGAGCTGCAGGGGGAACTGCCACACAAACTGATAATTGGCAGTTAGCACACTCTCTCCCCTCCTGTGAATCCACACTGGAAGAAGTCGTAGTCAGTAGACAGAGTAGGAAGTTCAGAGCCAGTGAACCAGCTCAGAGGTTTTAATGGCTAAAATCCCAGGAACTTGGGGGACGCACTTTCCCTCCTTTCACTCCCCACAGAGAGGAATGGATCAGGGGTCTCATATTTAGGGTCAAGGCTCAGTTTGTCTGGATAATGTAAAGGACACACATGGGTCCTTGCTCTTGTGTCTCCCTTCTTCTACTTATTGCACAGTCCCCACTGCTTTTAATTACTATGTTATTTCTTAAATATGTTAATACCTAGATTAGCACAATTTTTGTTACATTCGAATTTAGAACCCTACATTTTCTGCATTCTGTTCCATTAATACCACTCATTACATGGTAGCTTTACTAATTCCATCCTCAGAAGATCACCTTATTCCAAAGCTCCCGGAGGGATTCTTCGTTGCCGGGTCTACCTACTGACTACCAGAGCATACCCATTTTATCTTTGGTTGATAACATCCTTTTTCTGTGACAGTTTTTCTTCAGGCTATTTGCTGACTATGAGAAGGATCCACCCCAGCTTGACTACACGCAGATGCTGCTTTATTTTGCTTGCCACCCAGACAGTGTGGAAGGGGTCTACAGGGCCCTCAGCGTGGCCATCGGGACACACGTCTTCCAACAAGACGAAACTCACATTCTGATTGCTGAAAAGGTAACTGCATTCCAGGAAGGGACAAAAGGGGAGTCTGGAGGGGGATGCCTAAAGATCCTAAACTCTTGAAAAAAGGGGCTCTCCTTTTCATCTCACCTGAGGTGGCTGACACAGTGATTTACACACACTAGGTCTTCAACAAAGCCTTACTGAGTTGGATTATTAATCAGAACTGGAGGACTCATTCCCATTGAATATTTTTGTGGTAAAGTCAAAATTTGTTCCAGGTTCTTTGGCAGTTTCAAAATTTGCTCTATAAAGGGCAGCCTTTATCTTTCCTGATACATGAAACAGAGGCAATGTCAACACAGGCTATTCATCATTCTGTGTGGAAATTTCATATAAACAAGTTTAGGCTTCAGATGCATCCGTGTACGTGTGACTCTTGATGGTGTTTCAAGCCAAAGCCCAGCCATCTGAAATCCACAGGCAATTTGTATTACCTGCACCCAAGGGCAAAGCATTTTATTATCTAGTTAAGAAGC
Source organism: Perodicticus potto (assembly GCA_963574655.1). Lineage (NCBI taxonomy): Eukaryota > Metazoa > Chordata > Mammalia > Primates > Lorisidae > Perodicticus > Perodicticus potto. Next base: position 22,175 of record CAUYRH010013390.1, on the reverse strand, counting down.
CACCTCATAGTCCCTGTGAGATTTCTGAAGGGTTGGCATTCACTGGCTTTTGGGGGTGAAAATAGTCTCCACAGGGTGCTGGCTAATTACTCTGAGGTCCCGTTTGCATGGCATTTGCGTGGCTTTTGATTCTGTCCTATGGGGAGTAGAGCTATGGCCTTCCCCCTGATGGAAGGCTTGTCTCTGTTCTCCCTTTGAGGGCACAGAGGGGAGAGGCGTGCTGCTCTGTCTGGACCCCTTGGGATCCCCGACACACATCAGTCCCTTCACATATTTGACAAAATAGAAATCATCTGAAAGATGCGAGAGCTTCTCGTGGCAGCATCTGGGGGAGAGACAAGATAGGCTCTCTCAGACACAATCCTAAAGTTTGGCCGTGAGCACATGGATGGGAGGAGCTCCTGCCTCTTCCACCAAGGTCAGAGAGAGGCCAGAGAGATACCTAGTCAGGTAACAACTTGGGGCTCTTCATACTAGGGGGCTGTAGATACTGGTTCAACACTTAACACAGCGGCAGGAAGGTTAGTAAGGAGCATCTATTTCCATTCAGGAATGCTATCTTCTTTGACAGCAGTAGAGTTAAAAATTTCCCAAATAAGTAAGGAGTTAGGTATGGTCTACATTCATGGGAACTGCACTTGCCACTTTCCCAGGGATGTCTCTGTAGCTCCCTGTAGACTGGGGCTCCTTGACCTAACTCTGATGTGTGACCTAAGCCTGGATCCTAGCTCGCCATCAGGTCTTATCAAAGGTCTGTCCACTGGGACACTTTCTCCGACCTTCAGTGATGTCAGACGCCCTGCTCTCTGTTCCCCCTGGTGCCCTGTGCGTCCCTCCATGATATTCGTTACACAACAATGACTTCCCCAAGGTCACTTCCTCTGAGAACCCTAAGGAGGGGACATAGGGAGGGGAGGAGGCATCTGCCCTGTTGTGTATCCCTAAACTTATGTCAGGCTGTCAGGCCTGCCCCAGAGCTGAGTAAACATTGCCCTGAGAAGATGGATAAGATATTAGCTAAATTATGCTCCTTTTGCTATTATGTAAATTATGCTCCTTTCATAGTGCTGTGATCTGTGAAGGATATAGAAGAAGCCAAATTTTGTCTCCTGAGGGACTCTGGCTAATTGCCCCCACCCATGCAAAAAATAATAAAAGAAATGATGTTCCAAACAGGGAGCGGACACAAAATAAAAGATTAAATGGGGCCCGGGCAACCAGGCGTGGCGTTTGTGCCTTCTTCTTTCCCACCTCCCTGCCTTTCCTCGTGCTATTCCCTCTTCTCCAGGGGCCCACAGCAACTGCCACATCAGCCCCGAAGCTCCCGACAACCCTGAGCCTTCCCTCAGCTGGGCCCCAGGGCTGGTCAGAGCACCCTCACCTGCACTGTTTCCACAAACGTGTGCTGGGGGCCACTGTTGACTTGAGGGCACAGAAGTGGACAAAAAGCATTCCAGCCAGATGAAGACAGGCAACAAATGAGCAAAACACAGACTACGTCAAGTGGAGATAAATGCCGCGGAAAAAAGAATGCAGGGGAAAGTACGAGATGGTTTCTTTGTGGAGAGGCAGGTGAACGGAGGCCTGGAGAAGGTACGGGGGAGAGCAGATCTCTGGGACCTGAGCGTTTGCTGGGCGGACCACAGTGCTCAGTGCAAAAGCCCTGAAGTGGGGCCAGAGCCAGCCAGGGGACTGAGCCGGAGCTCGGCCGCAAGGGAGGGAAGTGAGTGCTGGAGGTCTCAGAGGGCTCTGTGGTGACCTGAGCTTTAACTCTGCACAAGAGGAGAAGTCACAGGAAGAGCGCAGTCGCCTGGCTAAATGTGTGGGGACCTCCGTGGCTGCTGTGCTGCGAACAGACCATAGGGGGCAAAGGAGGGAAGGGAGGAGGCCTGGTCCCTCGGGCAGGGGTCTGTCAGCCGTCCAACCGACTGCTGACTGATGCCTACCTTGCGTTTGGACTCCTTGTACCCATCTCAGCTGCCATATAGCAAGGGCTCGATTAATGTTCGTGAACATGGCCAGGAAGCAGGGAGGAGGGGAGAGGGGGAGAGAGACACGAGTGGGGTTCAGTGTCCCGGTAGAGGGAAGGAAAGCAGACACCTCAGGCAGGTGCAGGCAGCAGCAGGCTCCCAGAGGCTGCAAAAAGGAGAGACCAGGCAAAGAGAGCGGTTGCCATGGCAATGGCCCCCTGCCTCAGTGTCTGGCAGCCAGGCAGCAGCTTCCCTTGGGCGGCTGAGCCTTCTGTTCACCGTATGCTAGTGCCACCCACCCTCCGCCCCGTGAAGCAGCTCGCCTTGCCTTGAGCACTGCTCTCAAGAGTGCTTTTAAATCCAAGGACACTGCAGGAACTGAACCAAGACTGATGCACAAGAGAGACCTCTCTGATGGATGCAGGGTGAGGCCAGGGAAGGCGCACAGGGCCATCTCACACACAGGCCCGCTCCACGCAGGAAGATGTCCTCAGCCCAGCCTCATTCATTTCTCTATGCCAAACGTACACTAGAGGCTTTTGAAAAGGAAGAGGGGCTCACCTCCCTCATTCTCACCCCTGTCCTCACCATCCTGTCTCCAATTATGCCATTGCCATGCCCTTTCCAAGTGTGTTGCAGTTCCCCGGGCAACATCTAAGCCTACACAGAAATAACACCTCCAACAAATCCAGGTTCCCTCCCAAGACATGCGTTCACATCTCTGCTTTTGCCGTTGCATAAACAACTGGAAATCTCCCTGGCATTTCATTCTCCCTTACTCTATTTCCACGATTCATGCTGATTGTGTTCAGTGTGGCTCAGAGCTTCTGTTTAAAGCCATAGCTACTTGCGTAATTTAAAAGAATTCCAAGACCAAGGCATTCATCAGTCATGCACTAGTTCTGTTCGATCTGTAACTAGGTGACATTTGGGAAAATGGTTTATTCTTGGCATCTGGGTGGCATGAGGTTGTGATGTTGAAAGTTAGTAAATTCTGAGCTTGGCTCTCCTGCATTCTAAAAGTCCTGTAAAAGCATCTTGGCAGGAGTGTTTGAGGCTCTGGAGTCCAAAACACATTTTTGTTCCATTCTGCTCTTTGACGCTTTGCTCACATTGGTCCCAAGTACTGGCCTCTGTCCTGCCTCTGCCATGTAGGTCTCTCCGAGCCAACTGATTGACAGAAATGCATGGCCAGGAAAATGCACGGGCACAGCCTTGGGGACACACTTATTGAAGTTCTCCTTGAGGGCTACCTCTGAGATTTAGCCAAGTGGGACATAGTGCTTGACAGACCCACAATCTGGTCCCCTGCTTAGATGAAAATGTGACTTACGTGGCACTTAGATGCCATTAATAATTGCTCATTCAAAAGCACTGGCTGTTCTCCAAACTGGCATCACAGGTTTTATTCCTGTACCTACATTCAAAATCGCTGTCTTTCAGAGTCTCTGTTGCAGAAAATTACATTCTCTTGCACACGCTTCCATCCTCCCTACAATGCTGAACTAGCTTCTTTGATCCAGTCTGGCCACTCTCCCTTCCCTGCCCTCCCACTGGGCCACTAAGCTTATTCTGTCCCTACCCCCTGCAGAGCAAAATAGCAAAAGTTTTAAAAGCATCCTGTGACATTAGTATGCCAAGTATCCTTCCCTCTAGCATTCATTCAAAATGTTTAAATTGCTACCTTTAAACAAAAATAAATTATCCCACTATGCTTACATCTGTCCTTTAAAAATAACTTCTCTAATTATGGAAATAGTTACAGAGAGGCCACGTTCTTTTCTTAGTTAAATTTTGCTATCACCTCATGATCTAACAAGTTAGTCATTTTCTTGCCCACAGGTTCTATCTATCTTGCCCATATAGCATCTATCCTACACTCTGAATAGAAATTTATTCTTCCTTCCTTCAGTCAGGAAGATGTTTTCATCCCAACTATGTTCATTTCACTATTCTAAACACTCTGTTGCTCTGAGAAATTATTGATCGGTAGATAATGCAATAATCCCTAAGATTCCAAGGTGGTAACACGAAAATCAGTTTCACATTTCTGCAATGTAGAATTTCCAATCGTTTAAAGTGGAGAGTAGACTAAAAAATCTATGTGTGTGTGTGTAGGTGGGTGGGTGTGTGTTTTATACTTAATTCCAAAATCTTTACCTGTTAGAGTATTATTGCTCTCTCTTTTCCTCCCTCTCTTATTTCTTTTTTAAAGGTTAAGCTCCCAATTTAGCAAAGACTATCAAAACCCAGGTAAAGCAAGGTAACCACACAGACCTAAAGCAAATGCAGGCTGCCTTCGTAACACCACCCCTGGTGCCTCCAGAATCCCTTGTAAGAACGTGTGACTACCAGAGGCTTAATTATGTCCGGTCATAAATCTTTTGTATGTTGGACTTACGTGATTATTTGGGAGAAATGTCACAATCTATGTGCTTACTACTTTTACCCAATTGAGTATTTACAGCATTAGCATCCCCCTAAATTAGCATTGTTTTGTTCCTTGGGTTAAAGGAGAATCAGAGCTCAAGTGTTCCCTGACATGTGGGAACAAGACTCCAAAATGCCCGTTTTCCTATGGCAAATCATCAAATATCGATTATATCATTTTCAGAAACACACACACATAAATTTGCTGTAGCAAATGTAGAAAGTGCAAAATAAAGGGGAAAGGAAGCCATCGGTTCCACTCCCAGAGATCCCCACTGTTCACTCACTTTACGGTATGTTTTTCTTATTTTCATTAATAAGTATTAATACATACGAAAACAAGGATTCTATTATCTTTATTACTTTATTTTCTGTTTTCTTTTTGCACTTATTCTACTATCAGTGTAGATTATTAGTGTTTTTAGATATTTTCTAATGTTATTAGTTCTCATGTTATTAGTGTTATTAGATATTATTCTAATCATGATTTTTATAGCAGTACACTGTTCTATACCAGAATTATAATTTATGTCCACATTTGGAATCATAGTTTTTTTTCTTTGTGACACAAATACCTCTTTATTGATAATTGAAAATATTAAAATATATATTTATATTGTTTTCTGGATACGTAGCATTTTATATATACGGCTTTAGTTTTTTTTTAATTTGTGCTATAACACTAAATGAATATTCACATACAGAAAAATTTGTGCACATGACTGTTTCTTCAGGATCAATTCCTAGCTCTGTAATTTCTGGGTCAAAGGGTAGGAATATCTCTTAGGTTTTTGATGCATACAAAATGTCTTCAGAGGCAATTTACTCTGTGCCATACTCAAAATGCAAGCACCTCAATTCATAGCTCTTAGCCAAGTTTCAAAGAGCAGCAATAAGAATCCCAGCCTGATTTTCTTTATTCAGTTTATTTTTATTTTGCCTTCTGAGTGTTTAATCGGGATATCCTCCAGTATCCGAAGACAAGTTCCTGAAGCTTTTCAAATCTGTAAGCTTGAGAAATTAACTTGCTGTTTAACATCTCAACTGCAATTAATTTCAAAAGCAAATCATGTTGAAAATCTATATGCACGTGTAGAAGTCCTACACCAGTTACTCTAATTCATTATTGAGAAAAGTGATGAGCTTGACGTATAGTAAGCCCCAGGGGTGTGGAGATGAGGCGGACAGACCCCACACTGTACACTGCAGGCCTCTGTGCACTACAAGCAAAATCAGTCTAGGATTCGGACATTGTGTTTTTCCAGAGAAGCTGGCATATTCTTTCCTAAACTTTTTTTAGTTAGTTTGTGATGGGCACTATTATTCTGTTGTATGGAAAGTTAAGATCATCAAATTGATGTAGTTGAAATGTCTCTATTGCTGTAAAGACGTCAGGCTGACCTCGTGTTCTCTTCATGCAATTTTACAGGCCTCTTCCTCTACTGATATGAGTCCAATTGAAGAGTTTCCTGAACTTGATGAAAATGTTGCAAGAGAGGAAAGAGAACTAAAAGAGGAAAGGGAGGACCGGGAGCAAAAGGAAGAAGAAATCCCTGAAAATGCAAACAGTGAAAAGATTTCCCTGGAAACGCTACTAAAAGTGTTCAGAGGAGGAAGTGAAGCCCAGGACGCTAACAGATTTGCCAGCCACCTCAGAACGGAGAACATTTATGCAGAGGTTGGTCAGATTACTTTGTAAAAGAGACACCATGTACATCAGAAAAGTTTTACTCTCAATTTTGAGCATATTTTCTTGGAGCCGCTCTCAAAGGGTATCTTTGCATAGAAATTACACTGAATTGCTTTAGTAAGAAAAACTATTTTTTTGACATCTGCAAGACTGTAAAGTTGATTAACTTCATTTTTTTTCTTCTTTAAAGAGCTTCATAAAAACATTTGAGGACCTGGGTGCTAAGAACCTAGAGCCAATTGAAGTTGCTGTTCTCTTGAAGCATCCTTTTATTCAGGACCTGATTTCAAATTATTCAGACTATAAAATTCCTGTGAGTATTATCCAAAGGTGCTCTAACTCAGTTGGACTCAAGTTTCAGGCACAATGCGACATTTCTAACATGGGCTACCAAAGAAGAGAAAGAAGGCAGACTTGGCCAGGCCAGAATAGGGTCTGGTGCTCACACTGGACCAGAAAGGCCAGCCTGCAATATCCGAAGGGCAGCAAACTCAGGCATTCTGAGGGCGAGTCTCAGGGCTGTGGGGCTACCTTAGATCTATAACAGAAGACTGGGGGTATGGGATGGTTAAAGCTGGGTGGGTGGCAGTATTAGGGCTCTGGATCATTCCAGCTGTGTAACTACCTTAACCTATGATTGTCACAGAGAGCTAACCAAGATCATGGTCCCTAGCCAAGTGCTGACATAGCCAATGTACTCTAATCATGGTATATATGGTAGTGTATACAAAAGATTGGGTGCCAGTTCCATCACAAAACAGTGCATGAAATTGAGAAACTGAAGACATAACCCAGAGAGACTGGACCACCCTAGCAGAAGAAAGAAAGAACTGTAACTCAGCGATCACTCAGGAACTGACCAAGTCTCAATCACATGTAGTAAGTGTGCCACCACCATGGGAAGTCCCAGGCACTTAAATACAGGGACTAAGGAGGGCAGAGAGTGGCAAGTTGCTACAACCCTCTCAGATGCCTGTTTAACAGCTTGACGTCTTCCTATTTGGCTCCTTTTCACTGTTTATTGGGCTGCAAAGAGTTTACTGAGTTTAAGATAAAAGTACTTTCACTTTGGCAAAATGTAGGTGGTCTAAGATTTCTCAGAGATAACAAATTACCTTTTGTAGGTTTCTTATGCCTGCAAAAGAAACTATCTAGACTTAAGTATCTTTCTTGTGCCTCAGGGTTCTTGTTTGTTTATTTTAAATTGCTGATTCTTTCTTATGTTTATCCTATTACCTATATTAGCATTAATTGAAATTGATTTCTAACAAACTAGCATCTATCAAAACACTAAACCCATCTAATCATGAAATATGATTTTAGCATTAAAGAACACAGTCTCTGAAATCAGAAAGTCGTGGGTCCAAATCTCTGATCCGCCACTCACTAGCTACTCAACCTTAACCTTCTTTAATTCCTGGCTTTCTCATCTATTAAATGGGGGTGGCAGCCATTCGTGTTCAAGGGGTGCTCTGGAGCATTAAGTGAGATCATGCCTGTGAAGTACTTGGCATACTTAGTGTGTTGGTATCTAACACATGGGAAGTGCTATAGAAATGAAGGCTATTAGGACTACTATTCAAGACTGAGCACCTGCTACTAAGACCATAGCATCAACTTCCACAGGGGAGAGAAAATGAGTACCAAAATCAGTTGTTGCTCTCCAGCAAATTCTACTTCTATTTGTGTGATACTTTAGTATGCAGGAATTATAAGAAAATTAAATGACAACATCAATAAAGTGCAAAATTCTAGGAATTCAAAACATGACATTTTAATGCTAGCAATACGGAGAGAGTCTGCTTAAGAAGAAATAAACTGCGTCTGGGTTTTGGAAAGTGGAGGGACAGAAGAGGAAATGTAGATGGATTTTCCTGTTAGGCTAGAAGCCAGAAGCTTCCTAGGGGAAAGGGAAGGCTGGGCAGAGGTGTGGACGCAGGACTACATGGGGAGAGCTGAAGCTGGACCCCTTGAAGAGCCATCTGTGAGGGTATAGCATGATCCCTTTGAGTTGGTAAGATCCAGCTGGATTGCAAAGAACTCAGATGTCACACAGGGAAATTCAGATTCTACTTGAAAAGAGATGGGGAATGGATAGGCTTCTGATTAAGGACATGATATGATATTAATTTCTTCCTCCCTAAGCGTTTTTATGTCTCTAGCCATATGTCATTATGTTATCCCATACAAAGTGGGTGCCGCAGACCCATCACTTTACAAGGCACTTCAGCCTACATGCTCTGCGCACATGTGAAGGGTGGATCTTCATTAGAACCAGTAAAATAATTTGCAAAGCCCCTCGGAATTATGTATAATAGGATTTATTTTATATTAGCAAGAACAAGTAGGGGCATGAAATAATGCTGTGATTCTTCCCTTCCATAATGGAAAGAAAAAATCCCACAAAGTTAGGATAATTTGGAAATATCTTCAGATGTTCTAAATATAATTAACTTACAGAGAAGATTCTATTTGACATTTTGCCTAAGAAAGTAGCTGACAGATGACTGCATTCAAGAGTCAGCCTCCTGAAGACGTTCTCTGAGTCCGAGAGAGAGCGGGGATGCAAGGATTCCTCTTCAGTTATGTATTTCCCTCATTTCAGAAGGGTTTTTATCTACTTGTGGTGATCTCACCTGGTCACCACTAGCAGTTTGGGCAACATGTTCCTCTTTGTGCATGCAGGTTTATGTAGCAGGACACCTAACACACGGGGTCCCTACCCACCTTGACACAGTGACCAACCAAAATCGCCTCTGCACAGCCGCAAATCTCCCCTAATGGGCGGGACCCCTCTGGCTGACAGCCCCCAGTTCACCAGTCTTACAGGACCAGTAGCACCTGACCCCTCCAGTAGCAGAGTGTCTGTTAGTTGGTTCGTTAATTTCCAGAATGTCTCTTTAAGACATAGCCAAATGTCTTAGTGTACTTTATCTCTCCCTGCCCTTGTCCTTCCCATCTCCCCCAGCAGCCTCACTGAGGAACTTCACCCAAGGACAGTAAACTATCATAATTGGGACCCATGTGTATGGCTGTGAGTCGAGAAAAGTTTTGCCTGTGACCTGAAAAGTCTAAATCTGATACTTGAGATGAAAGAGGGTCCCTTTCCAGTAACTTGCTCTGTTCTCATCTTTTTTTTAGTTGTAATATTTTATTGTATTATTCAATAATTTAAGCTATTATTTCAATATGTAATCAATATGAAAAAATAATTACTAACCGAAGAAAGAGAGGAAGGAAGGAAGGGAGAAAGGGAGAGAGAGATGGGGGAAAAAAAGTCTTTGATGGCTCGCAACTATCACAGCTGTGCTATCATCATTTTTTGCTCCAGATATCCATGTACAAGTAAATAGATCACATTTTTAAAATGAACTTTAACCACAGTGATGTTATGTGAAGATCTTTAGAGATAAGTAGAGCAAAAACTAGAGTGTGGTTTTTCGAGTTAAAATGTTGTTTGCTATTATAAACAGTGGGAAGTGAAGATTGTTGGCTAACAGCTCTCTGTTTACAAGGCTCATGTTTAGAAGCAGCAACATTCTAAAATACATACTTGAGAAAGCTGATTATGGGTAATGATGATGATGTATTTTAGCATTATTTCTATTATCAGGTGGGTTGGCTGTGTGGTTATGAGAGTGGGCTCAGGAGCCACACTGATTGTTTGCACGCCTATGAAGTGAGTGACCTTGGGCAAGTTACCTCATGGTGACTTGGTGTCCCCATCTGTAAAACAAGGTTAATTACTATACCTACACTTCAGGGCTTTTGTATGGATTAAATGATTAAACACATATAAGTGCTTATCACAGTTCCTGGCAGATGAAAGCACTCAATAAACGTTAGGTTATTAGTACTACTCCTATGGCTGGTCTGTAGTCAGTGCAGTGCACAAGAAATAGCTCTGAGCTGGGCAAAGTGATGTGTGGAGGGACTAGAGAGCTGGATTTCATCTCTTGATGAATGCACAGTATCTTCTTTTTGGAAAGAGGACTTTCACTCATACAGTGCCACGACAATAAAGGGTTCAAACTGAAGTCCCAGGAAGCCCCATAGGATTACTAAGTATGTGCGAGTTCCAGATTTTGTAATGGATTTTATAGTCATTCAGTTATAGTCACTTATCTAATTTCTACTTTCATAGCCCTTATACAAGGAATTTATTTTCAAGTAATGTTCCTAAATTATTGAGAAAGTGATTTGGTGAAATACAATAAGATCAAAGAGGATGTTGTAACTGGGTTGCTGGTGAGCAATGTCAGTTTCCGGTACAAAGATCATTACAAATGTAAATGAACAAATGGGTTTCTCCAATAACATAATAAATTTAGTTTCTTATGATTATCACATGCTGAATAACTTGTAAATTTCTTTTAGCAAGACTATAAATCAAGTACGTTGCCTTATGATTAAGGTTTACATTCATGGGAGATAGCAAGATATCTTTTAGCATTAAATTGAGAATGACACAGGACAATATCTTATAAAACAAATGACTCAGGACACAACCACATTAGAACAACATACTTGTCCTGATACATGGGAGTTGAATGTAACTTTGATCCCATCTTGTCTTCAGGAGGTCTAATTGTAGCATATTTTCCAAGCTTCTTCTATATCTTTATAACGAAAGAAGACAGCTGTTTCCAAAATGCCTGTTGTCAAACATTTTCTGACTCTCTCAGAGGTTTTCTCCATTCTCTGCTACTGAAACTTATAGCCCCTAATTTCAGCTATAATTTCAGCAAAGGCTGTAAATCTAGCAAAGGCTGATTTAAACATTATCTGGTGCTTACCATTTTTCCCATGCTATGGAGTATCAGATAATCACGAATCAGCTCATTTCTTAATTCCCATATTAACTTTCCATGTTTAACTTCAGTTATTATAAACATAGTATTTAAAGAAGACATGTTATTAACAATTGTAGAATGTAGGACCAGAAAAGTGAATGTAGAGTAGCTGTTCTTTTCCATTTGTTTTACCCTAGATTGATCTTTGGCTTTAGGAGATCTGTATTTTCAAAGAACAAGGTCCCACAAGGAAATGATTCACTGTGATTCCTGGCAGTAATTGACGTGCCAATCATCAGCTCAGACTGTGAACTAACTCCCATCTTCGTGAGCAAAATGACCACAGTCAAATTGAGACCTTTGGAAATCAGCTCTGAGAAAAAAGAACTTATGTTCTTAAAGCACTTCCCTTAATTTGTAAAGTAAAAAAAAAAAAAAAACAACAACAACTAAATACTACATAAATGCAATTCTACATTTTCCATGCATTGGCACGCCTTCTATGTTGTGATAATACTTTATGTTTATATTGAAAAACATCTGATTTAAGATGTAAGATAGTTGGATATTTTAAATGAGTGAAAAGCAAACCATTCTATCCCTAATATTACAAAAAGAAAAGAAAATGGAGGAATGAGACAACCCCAGAAAAGTAATTGGGTGTTTTAAAATTCTAAAACCCTGTATACATAGTTAATTTGGCATTAGAACTTCACTTTCCTAGAAGGTAAGTACTGCTTTCTCTTTATTAATAGGAAAACAATCTTTCAGCTTTCTAATTACATGACAAGTGTGTGTAGTTGTTTTCACAAATGTTATTTAACCTAATATGACAACTCCATTATCAGATGAATAATCCAATGTTCTAAGGTCCTAGATCTCTTTCCAAGGATACAACTGGTAAGTGATAGGGTGGGATTCAAATGAAGTGGAGAATCATATTCTCAAATAAAAAAATACATAAATAGAAGTAACTTGCGGTTTAATCACTGCTATGTGTTAGGTAGTTATTAATTCTAAATTTTTGTTAATATTTGTAACTTTGTAAATTTGAATATTTTTCTTAGGATATTAAAATGATTTTCCAAAGAAGTGAACACGTACAAGGCAGTGATGAAGAGAGATCACCTTCAAGACTTACAGAGGAAAAGAAATGAAGATAGAAGAGTTTTGTTTTTATAATTTGTTGATGAATCTTCCAAAACTCAAATTTGACCATGGTTTGTCACACATTATCATTATAAGTATAGAAATGGCCCCTACCAGTTTATGAGAGTAATGGAAAAAGGAAGGTTCTTAATTAAGAAAATATTTGATAATAAACCTTTAAAAAAGAAGGCAAAAACACAATGTAAGCAGGAATGCTTTTTGAAGTGATTCTGAAAATAGAAAGATCAGAACAATGTGTTCAAAAATAAATACATAAGTTATGAACATTCCCTATGAGAAGTATCTGTTTTAGCCAAATACAGCAAAAATTTCCCCAAAACTCCACATCAGGGCACTACTGCTATGTACATTTTATACTTCTTACTCTATGGGCAGTAAAATTTCAAGGTTCATCCTAGGAGCCAAGGAAAAGTCTGCATTGTTGAACTGCTCATATATTTATGCTCCTGTCTGTCATCTATAATTCTTTCTTTGTAGCATATGTTTCCTTCATTGATAGATGCTTGACTGAATCATTTTACTTCATAAGTTAACAGTTCCAATTTAATATTTATCTCAAGAAAAAAATTAAAAAATAAAAAGACCAATAATGTATTCTCAGAGGCTGGGCTCCTATGACACTGCTTCCGAGTCTCTTCCCATTTCCATGACTTCATGGGTATTACAGAGGCTTACAATACTGAAATTTCTATTTCCACCCCCCAATCCAGACTTTTCCGGCTTAATGTCCCCTGATTTTTATATAGATTACTAACAGTCTTCTCAAACTCACCATGTCTGTGGTGAATTCCTGACTTTCTTCTCCCACAACTGATTCCTCTGCATCCTTCCCCATCTCAGGAGGACTTTTTTGTTTTGGAGACACGAGTCTCACTTTGTCACCCTGGGTAGAGTGCTACAGCATCACAGCTCACAGCAACCTCAAACTCTTGAGCTCAAGCAATCCTGTGGCCTCAGCCTCCCAAGTAGCTGGGACAACAGGCACCCGCCACAACGCCCGGCTATTTTTAGAGATAGGGTCTCACTTGCTCATTCTGGTCTCAAACTCTTGAGGTCAAGCAATCCACCAGCCTTGGCCTCCCGGAGTGCTGGGATTATAGGCGTGAGCCACCAAGCCCGGCCTACAGGACAACTATTGTTCCGGCCAAAGACCTGGCTTAACTTGCTGCCTGGTAGGCTAGACCTTGACGATGCATCTACAATTTGATCGTTCGCACCCTTCTGTCACAAGAAATCTGGTCCAAGCCCCCACCATCTCTTGCCTGGATCACTGCAGTAGCCACTTAACCAGTCATCCTGTCTCTGTCTTACCACAGCAGCCAGAGGGAGCTTTTACAATGCCAGTCACCACATGCCACCCTTCTGCTTCAACCCTTTACTGGCATCCTGTCTCATGCAGAGTCCTGCCCACGTCCTCATCCTGCCGTCATCTGACTCCTTTGCTACTTCTTTGATCTCATCTCCTGCTACTCTCCCCTTTCTCGCTCTGCCTGGGGATGAATCTGCCTTGTTGACCAGGGCGCACACTGAGCACTCTTCTGCTTTAGGGACATTGCACTTGCTCTTCTCTCTCCTTAAAATAATTTTTCTCTCACGTCTCTGCATAGCTTGTCCCATGACTTCCTTTGGGTCTCTGTTCAATTGTCACATTATCAGTAAGGCCTACCCTCACTACCTAATACAAAATAGTAACAACCCCTCACACCTCACCCCTACTCCTATTTTTCTCCATTGCATGTATCAGCATCTCACAAATTGCGTATTTACTCTCTTGCCTATCACTCCTGTAGCTTGTAAGTTCCATTACATCAGGGTTTTTATGCATTTTCTTTATTGTAGTGGCCCAGAGCCTAAGACTAAAGTTGTGTTCATACATTTGTGTAAAATGTGTGGGAAAAAAGGACATGTGATAGCTAAAATAATAAGTAGTCCAAGACAATTTCCATTTTAGTGGAAATTATACTCTATTTCTAGAAAGTGACACATTTCCTAGTTTTGTTTCTTGCAGGCTAAAGTTCACCTAACGCTCCATTCCCAGAACCCTTGTCTTCAAGATAATAGAGGATCATAACCCAGATGTGTGCTTGGGAGAAAGGGAAGAAACCCTACTAGAGATTTCAAAATTTCAACTTAGATGACTCAGAGATGGAAAAGCAAGAAACTTATAGTCATTCTAGAGAAAAGAGAAGAAGAATATCTAAAAGTAGAGTTCAAACAAATAACATGATAAGAACACAGTCAGTAAGCTCATCTACCGTTCATTAGGGATTGAATAAAACGAGGCAAACTTATTTTGCAATAGGAAAACAAGCAGAGCAAATAGCATTCTTACTGTAATAACTTTCTTGCACAATATTGTTAAATAGGTAAAAAATTTTCTTACACAATGTTGTTTAATAGGTAAACACAATGTGGTTTAATAGGTAAATTATATAGGGTGTTCCAAAGGTCACCCCTAAAGTAGTTGCCATACATAGGGGAAAATGGGAAACTGTAGCCAAATGTACATTTATTTATAAAATACTCATTATAAAATTTCACAAAGAATTTGGCAACATGTAGAGAATATTTTGTAAGTATTTTGTAAAATGTCCCATTTTCCCAATCTATGGCAACTTTGGCAACTTTGGGGACACACTATAGAATCTCTCTCCTGAGGCCCACTAACTCTTCTAAGTAGTAGGAGAGCAGTCAGCACACCAGGGGTCTCCTGGTGGGTATTTGCTACATCACAGTCTCTTGGTCACTATCACAGTTCAGCAAATCTGGTGACTAGACATGACCCAGAGATTCTTACATCTTCCTTCTACCACTTGTACATCTATGTCTTGCCAACATTTGATTATCATAGCAAGATCCACTTACTCCTAACCTCAACCTTATCTGACCTTGCTACTAAATTATTTTTACACATCTTTAGTGTACTTCTCATTGCATTTCCCACAAGCTCTGACCCAAAGCACTTTTTATTTCCCAAAATGTTAGCATGACCTGTTTTTTCCTTATAATCGGGGGCAAGACAAAGGCAATGATAATAGCATATACTGAGCACCTGCTATGTACTAGGAGCTGTGCTACATTTCACACATAATTTTCTTATTTCATCCTTTGCAGGACTCTGGAGTAAAAGGTTAGAGATTTGCACAGGTTACCCAGCTAGGTCCTGGCATACCTGTGACTCAAACCCAGTTTCTGACTGATGCCAAAGCCCATGCCCTTTCTTGCATACTGCATTGTCCCCATTGGAGATGGGATCTCTGAGAACTGCAAGACTTTCCAACAAGAGCCCTTTCATCTTTCCTCTTGACTCTAAAAGTGCCCCTAGTTCGCTGTATCCATGTAACCTCTGCATCCACCATCACTCTCTTTCTTCCCTTCAGGCCCAGAGCCATGAAATTTTTGAAGGCTATTCGCTTACTTCTTGTACTGTAGGTCCTAGTTCTTCCCCAATCTGTACAATCCTAGTCCTTCATAACTGTATTTTTTCATGTATAATGCAGAACCACATTTGGGGGCCCAACTTTCAGGAAAAAAAAATCTTTTGTTTTAATGTTTTTGTTGTTGTTGTTGCAGTTTTTGGCCAGGACTGGGTTTGAACCTGCCACCTCCAGTATACAGGGCTGGCGCCCTCCTTGAGCCACAGGCACCACATTGTTTTAATTTTTTAATTTAAATTTTTATTTGTTTATATTTAGGTACTTGGCTTTTTCTATTAGAAAGGAATTTTAGCATTTATTTTTAACATAGATTTATACTTTTAATGCATAAGCATAAAAAAATTAAAAACATTCATATAGATATGGAATTAGTACTACCCAAATATTATTCATAACCATATTTTTCCCTCAAAAATTTGGGCAACAAAATGTGTGTCATACACAGCAAAATATAGTTATTTCCTGTAATTTTTTTGTCTTTCTCCTGTGTTTACTTCTCTTTAGCCTACAAAGCTATTCAAGACTCAGAAATGGGAGAAAACTTTTTCCCTTTACACTATTCTACTCACCTCTAGAATTACACCCCCCATTTTCTTTTTTACTGACAGACACTCTAAAATGATAGTTTACCCTCATTCCTTCTACTTTATCCCCCTAAAGTTAATTCCCCTAAAGTTAATTTTTATGCAACAGATATTCAATTTTTCAGATAACATTTTCTACATTTAAAACAAAAAGATTATATACTTTTTTCTTTTGTGTATTGATATGGGAATTACACTGTTAGATTTTGAGTGACAAGCCAGCCTTGCATTCCAGGAACGTATTACATTTTTTGTATATTGCTGGATTTGAGTTGCTAATATTTTCTTGAGAATTTTTTGGTCTATGGTCAGCAGAGAGACTTGTCCATAGTTTCATTTTCCTATAATAATTTGGTTTTGTATCAAGTTAATTCTGTCTTCACAAATGAGTTAGTATATATTCTTTCTTTTATTTTATGGAAAAGTGTATGTAAAATTAGATTTTCTTCCTTAAGGATTCCCAATAAAGCCTCTTGATCTAGAGGTTTCTTTGTTGAAAGAGTTTAAATTATGAATTTAATTTCTTTACTAGAATAACATTATTAAGATTATCTATTCTTCTTGAGTAATTTTGATGTCTTTCAAGGAATTTTTATATTGTATCTAAATTGTTCAATTTATTAGCAAAACCCTTTTTATAATATGTACTTCTAGCTATTAATATTGGTAGGTTTGATGTGGTTATCACCCTTTCTCATTCCTAATATCTAGGTAACTTATGTTTTCTCTCCTTTTTATTGGTCAGTCTGATTAGAGATTTATCAATGTTATCATCTTTTCCAAGAACCAACTTTTTACTTTATTAATTTTTATCTATTATTTCTCTTGTTTACAACCAGTTATTTTACTTCAAATTAATATGAGGGTACAAATTTAGGTTACATCATTCTCCAATTTTTTTAAGCCCTAAAATATCTGGTCTTCCTCTCACTGCTTCTCTGAAACTTATCTAACAAAGATCACTAACAATCTCTCAATAAACAAATGCACTGGCAATTTCTCTACATATTTTTGTGCCATTTATCATGAACTCACTTTCTAATTCTCTTTTCCCTTGGATTCCTTGACAACAAACTCTTAACTATCCTTCTATGTCTCTGGTTACTCCTCCAATTACTTTATTCAGTCCTTATTTTCCTTTTCCTGTGTCTCAGCCAATTCATTCTTGGTTATTTCAGCCACCTACTTACCTTTCATGCTCATCTATATGTAAATGACTCTAGTATGTTTTTTCATCTCTGACTGCCATAGCCGTCAGAAGTTTATACTCATTTGCCGTCTAGCTTAAAAATCCTGTTGGACTACTTAGCTATGTGTCTTCAAACTTGTCTTTGTCATTACCTATCTCTTTCCAGATATAGGGCATTTGGGCATTAATCGGCCATTTTACAGGATTATTCATGATATCTCCATGATATCCTTGAGAACAAGGTAAATGGACAAGTGAATTTGTAACTGGTGGAATAACTTTAGCAAACATAGAATATTCACACATGAGTGACTATCTGTCTTCCTCAATGGACTGTTGGCTATGGAGATACTGACCATGTCTGTCTAACTCATGACAGTAATACAATACATCAACAAAGATATTCCAAGAAAGGTATAGAATTCATGTTAATTATATTATACTTATAGTTGACATAATGTTGGAAGGCATTTACATTACATTATGGTTAATGAGAGAAAGAGACCAGCTGTGGTGGCTCACACCTATAATCCAGGCACTCTAGAACACCAAGGAAGGAGGATCATTTGAGTCAGAAGTTTGAGACCAGCCTAAGCAAGGGTGAGACCCCATTTCTACAAAAAATAGAAAAAAATTAGTTGTGTGTTTTGGCATGCAACTACTAGTCCCAGTTACTAGGAAGGCAGGAGGAACACTTGAGCCTAGGAGTTTGAGGTTGCAGTGAGCTATGATGACATAGTACTCTAGCCAGGGCGACAGAGTAAGACTCTGTCCTCAGGTCCAGAAGGAGAGTTAAAGGACAGAAACTCAGCAAGAAAGCCGATGGTTTGGATCTGAGCCAAAAGAAAAGGTTGAAGAACGCACATCAACCCTGCTGGGGCAACCTGAGACCCCAAGGACACAAACAAAACAGTACAGAGCACATCACCAAGCAGACGGGAGTCCCATCCCCCATGAGAGAAGCTCGCAGTATACGCCATACCTCCATACAAACAAGTGAGCAGAGTTCAGATGTCCTCCCACTCTACCCCACGGGAGAGACCCTCTAAAAATCAGACCTTCCCCTACTAGGGTGCTGCGGCACTCTCCTGCCAGGCATAAAACTATATATACTCTCTACCTGCAAGCTGGAGTTCCTGGTATTCCCCTCCACTCTCACCCCGAGGTCTAGAGGCCTGTCCCCCACAGAGTTCAGATTCTTGGAGATTTTCTCAAGGGGTGTAGACGGGGCACAGACTATTGCTGATCTGTGCTGATTTTCCGGCTCGGGAGTGGCAAGAGGGGAGTAAGCTGAGAGGAGGCCCAGCTGGAAAGAAGGTCTCCTGAGGCACGAAACAGCAACCAACTGCAGGAACAATAGTAGGAGAGCTCGCACCCCTGGGGATGTTTTGAGGAGACACTCCCAGTCTTCTGGGCGGCCAGGGGAAGCGGGCGGCTTCTCCGGAGGTAGCCACTGACAGAGCAGAAGGATATGCCTGAGGTGATACCAGCCAAGACAGAGCGCAGGGATTAGAATACTCGCAGAGAGGCTGCTTTGCTTACCTTTAGACTAACCTGGCCCTCAGGGGATGAAAGCTGAGACAAAGGGCTAGAACTCACAGACTGAGTCAGACCTATTTGCAGCCCCAGTCTGACCAGGGAAAATAGCCTTGACAGAAATAAATTCTGCGAACTTGTTCTGTTCCAGCAGCAACATCAATCAGGGACAGGGCTGGAACTGAGTGAATCGTCCCAGCCCCTATCAAGTACCCAGGTTGTCAGGCCTCACCTCCCCCTGCCAAACAGTGACAGGGAGTAGCGGACTGGTTGAGGAGCCACAGACCTCACTGTGACCCAGGCAGGCCAAACCTCTGGAGCATCTGCTCATTGGAGGAAACTGGATCACAACTGTTACCAACGACTGGGTGTGACAGAGGGGCAAGGTGGGGAAGGAGGCATCAAACTTTCCAGACTAATCTACATGCTGGGGGGGCACCCTCCTGAGCTCACAGAGCACCGGAGTGAATTATACTAGAGCTTCCAGCAGATCCCTGCTATCTAGTTGCCAGAGAATTTTTAACTCTTCCATTTGAGATCAGTGCTGGCTAGGACAATTGATTGGGACCTCTTCAACTGGGCCAATCACCCGAGGAATTTCCAAAGTGGTACCCTGGGTGTGTGGTAGTGGGAAGGTTTGATTAGGCTTTTCCAATTGTTGTCTGTGGGGGGTGTGATGAATTAACTGATGGTATTTCTTCACAGCTCAGATTTCAATACAGAGTAACAGATTCTCTAGGGTAAGACAAAGACCAGCTGAAAATAAGACAGAGCCACTTAACCCCACCACAACAAGAAGGTCCCCAGTTTCGCAAGCAGTAGCTGTATATGAGTCCTTGGCAAAACTCTAGGGGAAAAGGTACAGACACCAGTCCAAGCTTTCAAGCAAAGGACTGGTCAATCACTACTCCTAGAACTCCCAGCCCAAATTGCCCTTATCTACTCATCCAGCCAAATGGTGTAAAATTAATCATGGGGCAGAATCAACGGAAAAGCTCTGGAAACATGAACAACCAGACTAGGTCAACCCCCCAAGGAATAATTTGGTGGACACAAGTGAGGATCCTATGCATAAACAGATGGCTGAGATGTCAGGAATCGAATTCAGAATTTGGATTGCAAACAAGATTAATAAAATAGAGGAAAAGTTGGATTTAGAAATTCAGGGTGCATTTCAAAAATTGTCTCAAGAAGTCAAGGAATTCAAAGACCAAATGACCAAAGATTTGGACACATTAAGATAAGAAGTTTCAGCCCTCAAAGATCTGAGAAACACAGTTGAATCCCTCAGCAACAGAATGGAGCAAGCAGAAAATAGGATTTCTGACATTGAAGACAAAGCTTTCGAACGCTCCCAAACCTACAAAGAGGAAGAGAAATGGAAGGCAAAAACAGATCATTATCTCAGACAGCTCTGGGATAACTCAAAGAAAACCAATATTCGCCTTATAGGGATACCTGAAAACGATGAGGTGGCATCACAAGGCACAGAGTCTCTTCTTTATGAAAGAGAATTTTCCAGACATGCCAAGAGATTCTGAAATTCAGATAGCAGACAGTTTCAGAACCCCAGCACGACTCAACCTAAATAAATCATCCCCCAGGCACATCATAATTAAGTTCACTAAAGTTAACATGAAGGAGAAAATTTTGAAAGCAACCAGACGCAAGAAATCTATAACCTACCAGGGGAAGAATATTAGAATAACTGCAGATCTCTCTGATCAAACCTTTCAAGCAAGAAGAGAATGTTCATTGACTTTTAATCTCCTAAAACAAAATCACTTTCAACCCAGGATCTTGTATCCCGCTGAACTGAGTTTCATTTATGATGGAGAAATTAAATACTTTAATGACATCCACATGTTGAAGAAATTTGCCATAACTAAACCAGCTCTCCAGGATATTCTCATACCCATTCTCCACAATGACCAGCATAATCTTCTAATGCAAAAATAAAGTCATCCAGAAACTTTTTATCAAAGTCCAACTTCCACAGCGACGAAAGGATTAAAAATGTCCACTAGATTTTCTCAAGATTTATCAATATTTTCAATTAATGTGAATGGTTTAAATTGTCCTCTAAAGAGACATAGGTTGGCTGACTAGATACAAAAACTCAGGCCAGATACCTGCTGCATACAAGAGTCTCACATTACCTTAAAAGATAAATTTAGACTCAAGGTGAAGGGATGGTCATCTATATTCCAGGCAAATGGAAAACAGAAAAAAGCAGGTGTTGCAATCTTATTTGCAGATACCATAGGCTTTAAACCAACCAAAGTAAGGAAGGATAAAGACAGGCATTTCATATTTATTAAAGGTAATACTCAATACGATGAGATTTCAATTATTAATATTTATGCACCCAAACAGAGTGTGCCTCAATTTATAAGAAAAACTCTAATAGACATGAGAAACTTGATTTCCTCCAGCTCCATAGTAGTCAGAGATTTTAATATTCCTTTAGCAGTGTTGGATAGATCCTCCAATAAGAAGCTAAGTAAAGAAATTTTAGATTTAAACTTAACCATTCAACATCTGGATTTAACAGACATCTACAGAACATTTCATCCTAATAAAATTGAGTACACATTCTTCTCATCAGTCCATGGAACATACTCCAAAATCGATCACATCTTAGGTCACAAGTCTAACATTAGCAAATCTAAAAGAATAGAAATTATTCCTTGCATCTTCTCAGACCACCATGGGATAAAAGTTACACTCAACAATAATAGGAATTTGCATACTCAAACAAAAACATGGAAGCTAAATAACCTTATGCTGAACAATAGATGGGTCATAGACGAGATTAAGAAGGAAATCACTAAATTTTTGGAACAAAATGACAATGAAGACACAAATTATCAAAGCCTCTGGGATACTGCAAAGGCAGTCCTAAGAGGGAAATTTACAGCGCTGCAAGCCTTCCTCAAGAGAACAGAAAGAGAGGAAGTTAACAATTTAGTGGGACATCTCAAGCAACTGGAAAAGGAAGAACATTCCAACCCCAAACCCAGCAGGAGAAAAGAAATAATCAAAATCAGGGCAGAATTAAATGAAATTGAAAATAAAAGAATTATACAACAGATCAATAAATCAAAAAGTTGGTTCTTTGAAAAGGGCTACTGTAATCAGGAAAAAAAGTAAAATCTCTAATTTCATCAATCAGAAATGGTAAAGACAAAATAACAACAGATCCCTGAGAAATTAAAAAAATCCTTATCAAATATTACAAGAAACTTTACTTTCAGAAATATGAAAATCTGAAGGAAATTGACCAATACTTGGAAGCACGCCACCTTCCTAGACTTAGCCAGAATGAAGTGGAAATGTTGAACAGGCCGGTATCAAGTTCTGAAATAGCATCAAC